>PVKA01024994.1:0-17500 GCA_004027165.1 Ctenomys sociabilis
GGAACTGGGAATTGAACTCAGCTCCTTGCCAGGCAAGCGGTTATTCTACTGAGCTATTACTCCAACCCCTTGTAATTTCTAATATTTGTAATTTGTATGTTTTTTTGTTGGCTACATTAGAGATTTGACTATTCAATTGGTTGATCTTTTCAATGCAAACTTTTTGTTTTATTAATATTTCCTATTGATTTCTGCTCTCATTTGTATTTCTTTTCTGCGGCTTCTTTATAGTTTCTTGAAATAGAAGCTTAGATTGGTGATTTTTAGATCTTCTTTAATATGTGCATGCAATCAGTACTGTAGCTTTCTCTCTAAACACTGATTTTGCTGTCACCCAAATTTTGAAGTTTTGTTTTTCACATATTTTGGAATATCAAAGGATGTTTTATTTGAAATTATGTTTTCTGGAGTCAAGGAGATAGCTCAGTAGAATAGGCGCTTGGGGCCTGAGTTCAATTCCCAGTTCTACAAAAAAAAAAAGAAAAGAAAGAAATTATGTTTTCCAAGGGCCAACAAGGTAGCCCAATGGTCTAAACACTTGCTTAGGCAAGCACAGGGGCCAGGATTTGATCCCTGGCACCATATGCTGTTTTAGCCCCTCTCCCAGGCTCACTGAGCTGGGAGTCCAAGCATGGTAATACGTGCCTATAATCTCAGCACTGGGGAGGTTGAAAACAGGAGGATCTCTGCAAGTCCAAGCTGTGCAGTGAGATCCTGTGCAAAAAAAAATGCAAAAACACTGAAGTTTTCCAACTACTATTTTGTTAATTCTAGTTTAATTCATTGTATTCTGAGTATCATTCTATGTATTTGTTCTTAAGCTCCTTAGTGTATGTTCTGTGTCTTAGAACATGTTCCACTCAGATGTTCCCTATGAGATGCTGTTAGGTGAAATGTTCTGTAAATGTCCAGTAGAGCCAGTGATTGGCGCTGCCTTGCTGGTTTTCAGTCTACTATATCTGTCAGTCAATGATCTAGGGACACTGAAGTCTCCAAGTATATTGGTGGATTTCTTTTTTCTGCCATGTTTTAATTCTTGTTTCGGGTACATGTACCTTAATGAATGTTATAGCTTCATGTATTTTCCTCCTTATCCCTGATAGGTTTTCTTGCTCTTAAGTCTCTTTTTTGTCTGAAGCTAATACAGCTACTTCACCTTTCTTTTGATAAATAGGTGTTAATTGGGGTATCTGTCATCCTTTTCCTTTTTGGGTAGAGACACAAGTTGAACCAAGGGCCTCATGCATGTGAAGTACATCTTCTGTGCCCACCTACAACTCCAGTCTGTCTGTCTCCTTTTACTTTTAATCTGTCTATATTTAAGAACTCTAACTCACTTTGTACAACCAGACTGCCTTCAAACATGAGGGGCTCCTCCTGCCTCAGCCTCCCATGTGCTGGGATTATAGGTGTGCACCACCCTACCTAGCAAGTTTGCATATTAAATGATTCACATTTAAAGAGATTACTGATATAGTTGCATTAATATTTACCAGGCTGTATTTTTTTGGGGGGTGGTACCAGGGATTGAACTCAGGACCCTGTGCTTGCCAGACAAGCACTTATTCTACTGAGCTATCTCTCCAACCCATACTGTACTTTTAAAATTGGCTTTTGTCTGTCCTTCTGGCTTTGATTGTCCTATCTCTTATACTTCCTTTAAAAACAAACAACAAAAAACTCCTGTGATGTTCCAAGTTTGCAGTGTATGTTTAGAGCTGCTGTAAGACCACTTTCAAATATCAGAATGCTCTCCACTGCTCACACATGTATAGTGGGTGTCCTCAGCCCTTCCTCAATGTCTGTCCCTCAAACTATAGTCACATAGATTGTTATCCATTATGGTTTTGAAATACATGTGTCATTTAGGTTAAGAGAAAAATACTTAACTTCTGTTAATTCTGTAACACTTTCTTTGTTTAGATCCAAGCTTCTGACATTTTATGTTTTCTTTCTCTGTGAAGAATTTCTTTTTTTCTTCTTTGGTTTTGGTGTTTGGCTCCTTCCCTTCCTTGGCTGGCTAGTGTGTGCTGTCTCTCTGTCTCCTGTGTCTGTCTGGCGCACTCTTGCTTGCTTGCTCGCTCACTCTTGCTCTCTCTCCTTACAGTACCCATTTGTTCTTGCATGTTGCATACATTTTGCATTAGATCCTTAGCATCATGATAAAAATTATTTTAAATTTCTAGTCTGATTATTTTTTAAATAAGTTGGGTTTTGTTGTTGTTGTTGTTGTTGTTATTGTTGGCTTCAGTTCTCTTCAATTCTGTTTTTGCAGCAGGATCATCTGCTGGGTGTGGTGGCCCACGCCTGTAATCCCAGTGCTTTAGTTTGAGTCTAGAGTACGGCCCTGAGCTCAAGGCCAGCCTGTGTTATTTCAAACAAATAACTCAGAGCCCAGCGTGGGGTAGACTCCTGGACTCCAGCAGTCCTCCCATGTAGCTCCTGAAGAGCTGAGGCTGTAGTAACACGCCACCAGGCCCAGCTCTCTTTCTGATGGCTTACTTTGCATCATTGACTGTGTGTGGTGTTGCCATGGGTAGTTTTGTTTTTTATACTTTACAAACCTTGTAAGGTTTTGTTGAAAGACATGAAATAGGTAGACCTCTAGGAATTTTGTGTTCATCTGTTTAGGAGTCAGGCTGTATTTGGTATTTGCTATAACTATAGGTGTCAGAGTTTTCCATTTCTTTGTGTTTTGTTTGAAATTCCTTTTTAAATGTCTGTCTTGTTACACTCAGTTCTGATCCATTGTTATTATCACTCTGGTGCTTTATTAATTGGTGGTAAGGGAGAGCAAAAATATTTGGTAACCTGATGATTGAATCTCACTTTGGTTTTTTGGAGACAGGATCTTTTTAGTGTAGTTCAGTCTGGCCTTGAACATTTGGCAATCCTCCCACTTCAGCCCACTTCCTGTCTTAGCTTCTCCATTCTTGGGATTACAGACTTGTGCAACTGAGGACTGTGACTTTTGAGTGTGAAATCTAGGGGAGGGACTGGCATTATACAGCAGTGATCCAGGGCTTGGCAGGTGTGTACAAGGTAAAAGAAGTAGAGTGGGGGATGCTGACTTTCTTGTCGCCCTTCCCATGGGGTAGATCTCCACCAGAGCAGGCACGTGTAAGACCCATTGCTTCCTCCTTCCTTCCTGGGAAGCAGCTTTTTCTCCAGTCTTCACTGTGAGAATGTGGTGAGGATTCTGGAAGTGAGCTTCTGTGTAGACCTGGCCTTAGGAGCAGCTCGCTTATCTGGGGCGTCCTGAAGTTCGCCAACTCCTTTCCAGGAGGATTTTTCTGCACTCTTGGCTCTACCAGTATGCTTTAATGATGGTGGTTTTCCTATCGTTTTAGTTCTCTCATTTAATATAATGTGTAAGAAGAGGACTTCATTTTCAGTTTACTTAGCTTGTTTCATGTTGTGAGGATAAAATCTAATGGCTTCAAGCTCTTTACATACCTGTAAGGAAGCTAATTCATCATATATCCTTGTTTGTGTACCCTCTTTGTGCAAGGTGGACTGTTAGCTCATAATTGCAATGTGTAAGTGTTGTGTTTATTTAATAAACCGTAAGAGCCAGACAGGGCGTAATTCTAACACTCGGGCAGAAGCAGTAGACTCACCATGAGTTCAAGGCCAGCCTAGGCTACAGAGCAAGGCTTTGTCTCAAAAAGAGGAAACAAAAACAAAGAAGATTAAAGAAAGGCCTAATTTATATTTGACCAGAGTAACTCTGTGTTTTGTTTTATATGTACTGGTTTTAAGTAGTATGCTACTGTACAAGACACTTGAAGACCAGCTTTCTAGAATATATTGCTCATTATAGGTCTTAAATTAGTGCTGAAAGGATAAATATTTCCCTTTAAGACAAATATAGTTTATATTAGTATTTGAAACCCTGTCATTAAAGGCCAGACCTGGAATATAGAGGCTATCAAAATGCTTTTAAACATTTCCAGTGTAAAAGTTCTTTGCTTATGAAATAAAACTTTTACTTGAAAGTGGTAAAATGGATATTCTCTGACTATCTAGGAAATTAAGCAATGTAGAATTTGGAAGTAATAGGTTCCTACTGAACCTTAATACTTAGCAATTCTAGTAGACAGAAAGCTCCTCATCCTGCCTCCTTCATCTCTTGCTTTTCCAGTGTCCATGTATTCTGAACATTTAGTTTGTGGTTTTTTGTTGGTTTGGTTTTTGGTGTCTTGGTGAGACAAGGCCTTACTCTGTAGTTCAGGCTAATGTGGAAGTTGTGGCGACCTTCCTGCCTCCTTAGCCTTCAGACAGGTCGGGTCACAGGCACGCACCATGTCTGGCTCGCTTTGCGCTTTTTTTCTTTTTTAAGATTGATTTATTTGGTATAGGATATCACTACATGGCTCAGATTTGTAGTGATCTCCTTTCTCAGCCACCCCATTGCTGGGATTGCCTGGTGCATCACCATGCCCAGTTTCAGTGACCATCTCAGTGTGGGGCTGGCCTGGCATATGGTACCAGGAATCAAACCTGGGCCCTTGCACTTGCCAGGCAGGCACTTAGACCACACAGCTATCTCCTCAGCACTGCTTTGCATTTCTTCAGCTTGACTCTGCAATATCAAATTTCTTTAAATTTAGCTACTCCATCTAATGAATTTGGAAACCTTAACTACTTGTCACTTCTATATGATTATTATAACCCAGCATAGTGACATCTTGTCTCAAATCATCATGATGACTAAATGGCTTCTGTGACCAGAGCAAAAGCAGCGTATGTTAGTTAGTGTTGGACAAGGAGATCAAACTCCTCATCTTAAAAATCATCTAAGGGGTCAGGGAGATGGCTCAGTAGAGTAAGCGCTTGCCTGGCAAGCGCAAGGTCCTGAATTTAGTCCTCAGTACTGCAAAAAATCACGTCAGCGTAGCAGATCCAAAGCAGCTGGCTCGCGCTCCTGTGTTCTCCCCGACCCCAAATCTTCTGTTTTCATGTAAATGACATTAAAAATAGGACTCCCTCTCCCCCTTAAAGAATCATATATAGATATGCACAAATGTAAATGTGCTGGGTTACAGAACACTAGTACCTGAAGCAGCTACAGTCATCCCAGTATCAACTGCTGTGTGCCGTAAATAGCTCTAGGTGCCATACTTTCATGCTCCTGGCATTGTAGTTAATCACACTGTTACCACACAAACAAGCAAGTGACGTATATTAGGCTACCAGAGTAACTACAAGGTCCCTAGAGGGTAGAAGTTTCTCCATTTCATTGTAGTCTCAGGAGACGGCGCAGTCTGTCACTTAAGCAGAACATGTTGTGCGTGGCTGTATCCGGGCTAATGAGCTAACAGCACGTCAGCCAAGCTGGTAGGAGTGCTTCCTCCTGACTTGTGTTAGTCCCTGTCAGAGAGCTAAAGTTGTATATTTTGTGTCATAGTCTGCTGAGTACTAAAAACTGAAAGACACTCCACAATGGCTGTCCTGACTAATTTCACAGTAAAACTCTCTGGGTATGATTAATACGACTGGAAATTAAACGTGTGATCTGTACTTTTTAACATTGCCTTTTGTACTTTTTTTTTTTTGTTCAGGGTGCTCAGGGTCTCACTGCACAGATCTGACTTGTAGTGATTCTCCTGTTTTCCGTTTCCCAAGCATTGTGATTATAGGAGCACACTACCATACCAATCTCAATTGCTATTTTGGCACACTGGGGCGAGATCGAACCTCAGACCCCTGCACCTGCCTAAGCAGGTGCTTTAATATGCTGAGCTATTTGACCGGCCCTATACTACCTTTTTGATTACATTTTAAAATGCCAATCATTTCCTTTTCTTTTCTTTTCTTTTTTTTTTTTTTTATTTTTTTATTTTTGTATTTAGGACAGGGTGTACAGGATCTCACTGTATAGACTGGATTTATAGTGATCCTCCTGTTTACAGTTTCTCAAGTGCTGGGATTATAGGCATTCGCCACCATGCCTAGTCTCAGTCCTTGTCTGAGCGCACCCCAGGGGTGAGGCTGTCAAGGCAGGCCCCAGGGATCAAACTCTTGGCCCTTGGGTTTGCCTAAGCAGGTGCTTTAATCTACTGAGCTATTTGGGCAGCCAGATTTTCCTGAATTGAGATGTTAGACTTGTGCTACACATTGAAGTTGGCTCAAATATAGATGTGTTTATATGATGACTGTTAAACTAATGAAAAGATCTCTGGCATAGGCTGATTGTACAGAGAGCCACCTTACTGATTTGTAATTAAGTCCTCTGATATATTGGCTGTCTTGACCCAGGCGTGCTGGCATCTCAGCACCTGTAATTTCAGCATGTAGGAGGCAAAAATGGGGGGGGATGGCACTGAGCTTGAAGTGAGCCTGAACTGCATGGCAAGGTACTATCTCAAATATCAAAATAATAATACGTACTTTTGTCTGGATTCGAGTGATGTTCATCCTTTGCTGTTAGGGTTTTGTTGTTGTTGTTCTTGTTCCAGTCCTTATAATACTTGAGATTAAACCTGGGGCCCATATGTGTTATGCAAGTACTATACCACAAGTTGCAGCCCTACACCATTGTTTGTATTCATGTTTGAGAGAGTATCACTAACTGGCCCAGAATTACCTCAACTCACTGAGATTATAGGGGTGTGTGGCCATACCCAGTCTCCGCCATGCTGATAAAGGGGAAGTGTGCCTGCTTGCACGTTCATGTCCTCTGTCTCATACTCAGACATTTGTGCTGTTCACCCCAAGTGGTAAACAGGATACGAAGTTGGAGAAATGAGAAATGCTGCTTCTCAAACACAAATGGGCATACAAAATACCAACTAAAATACTAAGCTGGCCAAAATGTATTGAGTTCAAATTGTTGGATTGGGTAAGCTAGAGTTATTACTGTCCGTTATAATATGAAATTGAATGAGTACCTCAGCAGTTTCTTAAAAGTACAAAAGAGCATGGATATTATTTCTTAGATTGTTTTAAAATGTTAATGCACTTGTCCTCAAGACATCTTTTGGTGATCTTACTGAAGAAGAGAATTAGCAATGAAGAACACACTAAACTTAAAGCAAATAGCCAGAAGCATTCAGTATAGTTGAATGATTCAATGTGGAAATACAAGGAGGGAAATGAAATAAAGATTGGCTTGCCTGGTTATGATATATATTAGCCTATGAGGAATAAGAGGTTTTCTATTCTGAAGAATATATGTATCAGAAATGTTCTGCTTCTATTTTGTGTAGGTGGTTCCAGACCCCGTCACAGGTTTTCTACCATGCAGCTACTGAACATGGAGGGAAAGATGTGTATCCAGGGCAGTGTCTTTGGGAAGGTTGTGAGCCTTTTCAGCGACAGAGGTTTTCTTTTATTACACATCTACAGGTACACTTTCTTCATACTGCCCGCTTAGTGACTCAGTGCTTCATTAACAATCTTGATGTGTATTCTTTGACTTCCTTTTTCTCAAAAAGGATAAGCACTGTTCAAAGGATGCCCTGCTTGCAGGATTAAAACAAGATGATCCAGGACAAGTAGGAAATCAGAAATCTTCTGCTAGGTAAGGAAAATGAGTTTATTTCCTGTTATACATAATGAACAAATGCTAGGAAACTATGCACAGCAAAAGGCAATGTAGTTAGTGTATTGGGAAAATTGAAACCCCGGGTTATAGTCCAGTTACACCACTGCCTAGCTGTGAGAGCCTGTTCAGCTGGATGACGTGTTCTGGGCCCTGCTTTTCACCTGACTGGACAGCATGGCCAGTAAAGAGGCCTTGATCCAGGCACAGTGGTGCGCCCTGTAATGCTGGCACTCCCAAGACTGCAGCAAGAGCAGCTCCACACGCAGGGTCAGCCAGAGCTATATAGTGAGACCTGTCGCAAGCAGACAGCAGCATCAGGAAGGAGTACTCTGCACCTCTGACACTTGGATTCTGCTATGGTGATAGTCAGTAGAATAGCAAATGATGCACAAGAATTGCTTTATAAATTGAAAGTACTATGTGTAGTGCTCTATCTTTGTTTTTTGAACTCAGGATCTTTATATGGAGATGTATCCCTAGCCCTTTAAAAATTGTTTGGGACAGTCTTAAGTTTCCCAGGATGGACTTGAGCTCCTGATCCTCTTGTTTCAGATTCCTGAGCCGCTGGAATTATAGGCATATGCCCCTGCATCCAGCAGCTCTTTTGTCTTTTAAGGGAATGAATGTGTATCTGATAATGATAGAGTCCTTCATGGATGTGTAAGGTGTCACAGCAAACACTTTTACATCTTAACTTCATACCAGAAATATCCCCACGTCATAATGTGAAAATAGTAAGAGCTGCGTGGACTTCCGTAGCATCAGAGGCACATTGTGTATTCAGGAATGCTCTTCCTGGGCTGCCTCCCCGAGCTCTGGGGTTTAGCACAGGTTAGCCACTTGGCCAGAAATGTTAGCAGTAATTTAAGCCTGATTGCAGTCCCACTGTTCTGTACAATTATAAAACGATGAAGGATTGAATGAATTCTTTTTACGTATTTAGAACAGGGTCTCACCATGTAGATCAGACTTCTGGTGTTTCTCCCATTTTCAGCCTCCCAAGCACTGGGATTATAGACGCGTGCTACCAGTCTCAGTCTTCATCTCAGCACTTCCTGGGGATCAAACCCCGCCCTCTGTGCTCTCTCTACCTGAGCAAGCACTTTAGTCCACTGAGCTGTCTGGCCAGCCTGAATGAATTATTAAACAATAATTAAAAACAAGATTCTGCAACAGAGTAGTGGCTGCAGTGGAATATGGAGTGTATTTCCTGTGGTTTTGATCCTCCTACCTCAGCCTCCCAGGTGCTGCGATTATAAGCATTTGCCACGGTCCTTCCTGGATGACCTGTGCCGATTCACTACATAATGCTGCTTTTCAAGTAATTTGCAGCTCAGATTTTAAAGTTTTTCCTCTATAAAAACATCTTTACTTTGTATCCACCTCACCTAGTAGTTTTGCTCTATAAAAATCCATAGAAAAAAGCCAGGTCCTCCACAACCCACACAAGGTCCCCTTCTGTTTGCCTTGGACAGAAGTTGTCTTTCCCCAATAAGTAGATTCTACACATAAATAACTTTGACACTGTGTTGTATTTGTTTTTATTGCCTGCCTGTCCAAGATGATAACTTTAAAGATGAGCTATCTAGGAGACTCTGTTGTTTGCTCTGAAATGGCAGGCTAGAAATATAGTGCCAAGCAATCCTGTTAATGGTTGGCTATGGGCCTTTTATGCATCAGGTGTCCACGGTGTCCAAGTAGGCGCGTCCTGGGGCTGGCCAGCTAGCTACATTGCCACTGTGTGGGGAGTGGGGTGCGGGGGGGGGGCTCGTGCAGTGCCACACCAACCATCTGCTCTGGTCCACCTAGGCAGCCAGCTGCTGGGGGCTCCAGCGCAGCCCCCAGAGCACAGAGGGCCATCGCGAACCACCCCAGTGCTGCACTCATGGCTCTTAGGAGAGGAGCAAGAAGCCTTGTCTTTCGGGACTTTACAGTAAGCTTGCCTTGAAAGCCTTACCCCTAAAGGTGGGAGCCCTGTTTGATTTGGGTCTTTATGCTGTTTTTATATTTTCCTTTCTTTTTAAGGATGAAAAAGAGGGACCAATAACTAAACACATCCGACTAACAGCTGCCTTAATATTAAAAAATATTGGTAAATACTCAGAATGTGGCCGCAGGTGAGTAAACCTGTCTTCCATAAAATTCTTCCTTAAAAATATTTGAATGTGAATAAAATGTAAAACTAAAATTTAAAAAGTATTTTTAAAAACAAGTACTTGTCATAACAAGTACATCAAGTATTCTTTTTTTTTTTTTTTGGCGGAACCAGGGATTGAACTCAGGCCGTTGTGCTTGCCAGGCAAGTGCATATTCTACTGAGCTATAACCCTGGCCCCATCAAGTATTCTTAAAATGAATAAGTTTTTTGTAGCAGTGTAGGGACTAATACCCATGAATACTAGAATAGAAATCCATGGTTCTGCCAAAAGAAAGAATACTAGAATAGAAAAATGCTTAAAACTTTGTCAGGGGCCAGCCAGGAAGCCCAGTGGGCTAAAGTACCAGGGTTCGATTCCCTGGCCTGCTCTGCCTGTCCCACTCCTGGGGCATGCTGAGAAAGTGACTGAGACTGGGTGTGGTGGCACCAGCACCTGGGAGGCTGAAAACAGGAGGATCACTATCAGTCTGATCTGTGTACTACAACTCTGTAGACTCAAACACACACACACACACACACACACACACACACACACACACACACACACACAATTACCAAATAAGTACTTCATGAGAAGTGTTCAGAAAAAGAAGAAACAAAAAGGCTTGGTAAACATACTGAGAATACTGGTGTTTTCCTGCTTCATTTGCTTCATTTATAATATAGTTGCTTGTTTAGCCAAACTGAATTTCTTTCCTGGTATCACTATGCTTTTTCATGTTTCACCTTTCACTTTGTTCATTCCTGTGGTCCTCCTGTTCTGTCTAGAATGTTCTTTGTATTACCACAATCAGTTCAGGATTCAGGCATCTAGGAGCTACTTTGTCCATAGCTTTTGCTAACAAATATTCCTGTCCCCTCTGAACTATCCCTCTGTTTCTGTGTCTTAAAGTACATAACTTCTAACCTCATTGTTTTGTAAAAAGTTTTGGGTGGCTGTCCTGTCCTCCTGAACTGGGTGTGTGCTTTGTGTGATCAATCCTGGCTGCCTGCGTGTCGCCCACAGTGCTCTGCTGTCCTGTGGCTGACTTCTCCTTGCTGCGCATCTGTAAGCTGTAGCTGTGGGCCTGGCAGCTGCAGTCTTCGCTGTGTCCTCTGCACGCCCTCCTCACCTTCGTTCCTGGCCTAGGGTGTGCAGTGTGCTCCCTGCCTGTGTCCCATGTGTGGCATGCTGCCAGGCTAGATGGTGAGCTCACCAACCAAATACTTATTGAATGACTATTACATTCTCAACACTATGCCAGGTATTTCAGAAAGAACAAAGGAAATAAACACTCCATGTGGTATTTGATTTGTTGACACACGGAAGGGGAAAAACTCCTAACTTCATTTTGTGCTGAGTTCAGATCTTGAATTTGGGTAGTAAATTAGAACCCCCAAAATAATTTGTTACTGTTTCTTAGGGTTTTTTTCCTTCACATTGATAAGTCACTTTAGGCTTATAATGAGACTCTTTGTCTAGGCCTAAGGAAATATTAAGCTAGAATTTTTCTTTTTAAAATAGTTCAGGTTGACCTTGAACCCACTATGTAACCCCTGAAACTCCTGGTAAACCTCCTGCTTCAGGCTTCGGAGTGCTGGAATTATAAATGTGCACCCACACACCTGTCTACTGTTCTTATGCCTATGGATTTTGTTTTATTTATGAACTGTAAGTCTTCCAAGAGTTTTATAGCATCCTCAACCCCTATGATCTTAGAACAGTGAAATCATAAGAATGGAAGCAGTTCCATTAAATTCTTCCCATTCGTTTTCCCAGTCCAGCTTGAAATCCTCAGGTTCAGTACCACTTTCGACAGCTCCCGTGAAGGGAAGCTCTGCTTGAGCAAAAACACTTGACGATCTAGCAGATCTGATGTGCAAACAATGTAGGAAATTACATCTCTGGTAAATACAGGGTGTGATGATTTTAGACTAAATCATCTTTTATTTATAATATTATAAATATAGAAAGTTATGTAAAAGTTGACCCTTATTTCTAAAAGTACAGAATTCCGAATAGAATGAAAAGTCAGTAGTTCTGTATTTGAAATTTAGAATCTGTAGATGGAATAATGTAAAATGTTGAATGCAGCCCTGTGTCCTTCCTTCAGCTCAAGCCTAAAGACTGCGCTGTTTCCAGATCTCCCTCCCTCCTCATAGTTCAGCCAGCAGTACAATTCTAAACTGATAAAATAGTTTCTTTTAAAAAACTTAGAGCGCAACTTCAGTGTCTTTAGCACTCAGCCTTACAGTTAGTGTGTGATCCTTTTTCTGCTGATTGTAACTGGGGTCTTTCTTCTTCATCTTCGTCTTTGTCATTGTCTTCTTCTCCTCCTACCCCCTCCTCTTCCTCTTCTCCTTCCTTCCTTCCTTCCTTCCTTCCTTCCTTCCTTCCTTCCTTCCTTCCTTCCTTCCTTCTCCTTCTCCTGCAGTGGAGACCTTATGGCTGGTTTTGTTGTTTTGTTTTGTTTTTTAATGCAGGCTCTCAGTATGCAGTTCAGGCTGGCCTTTAACTCCTCATGTAGTCCAGGCTGGCTTTGAACACCCAGCCTCCTTACAACATTTTGATACATTTTTTGTTGTGTAATGTTTAAATCAGTTTAAACCTGTCTCCAGCGCTTATCATTTCTTTGCTGTGAAAGTACAGTGCGCAGAACCCTGTTTCTGAAGTGCATTGCTCATCATTGTTACTGTCAGTTGGTCTCTGTGGAACAGCCTGCCACAGCCTCTGCTCCTTACAGCTCAGTCCCGCTGGGCCTCTCCCTGCCCTATCATTCTCTCCAGCCTCTGTCTGCTAACCAGCCTTGCACTGTCACAGCAGCGAGATCGGCTCCTTCCAGCTGTGCATCTGAATGCTGTCTGGTGCCACTCATCTTTCTGAGTGGCCTCCTTCTCCAATGCAGTGATCTTCATTGCCATCTGTATTTTTGTAAAAGAAAAATTTCGCTCTTTTTATGCATGGCGAGTATTCCACTGTGATACACGCCTCGGTTTTCTCCCTTTAGTGGGTGGATATGCTTGAATTTCACGTGGCCGTGTGCCTGCTCTGAGGATAGCTGAATCACTTGGGGTTGTGTCTTTAGTGTCCCCGCACAGTCCATAGTGGCTGTACCTGTTTACGTTCCCAGGGGTGCTGTTGCTCACTCCTCTCCACCTGCACGTAGTAGTGGTTGTCTTCATCTTTTTAGTAATAGTCAGTTGTCATCACAGTGAAGTAGGACTGTGCTGTGGATTAGATTTGCATCAATGATGTTGAGAGCATTTTTTTCTTATACCTCTTAGCCATTTTTATATCTTTTCTTTTAATCCATTTGGTTGCTGCAGGGTCTCACTGCACAGCTGGAACTCGTGGTGACCCTCCTGCTTTCCACCACCCAGCACAGGACTACAGGCATGCATCACCACACCAGGACTCTCACTGGGCAGGGCTGGCATGGCATATGGTGCTGGGGACCCAACCTCAGTCCCTATCCTTGCCTAAGCAGGCGCTTTAGTTCACTGAGCTATCTCGCTGGCCCCCATATCTTCTTTTATCTTTTTTTTTTTTTTTTTTTTTTTGTCTTTTTGAGACAGGGTCTCACTATGCAGTTCAGGCTGGCCTTAAGCTGACTTTGTAGCTCAGGCTGGTCTCGAACTCACAACAATCCTCCTGCCTCAGCCTCCGAGTGCTGGGATTACAGGCATGCGCCACCACACCCGGCTTCTTTTATCTATTTTTGCTGTCATTCTTTTACTTACTTGGGCTTATCATCCTCCTATCCCATGTTGGAGGCTCTCCCAATAAACTATGTCTGCTCTAGCTCTTTTTCTATTTTTAATTTTGTTTTTTTGTATTTCAGGGAAGGGTCTGCAGGGTGTTCAGAGTCTCACTACTAGATCGGACTCGCAGTGATTCTCCTGTTTACAGCCTCCCGAGTGCTGGGATTATAGCTGTGTGCCACCACGCCCAGTCTCAGTTGCTGTCTCACTGCACTCTGAGGGTGAGGCCAGCATGGCAGGCCTGGAGATCAAATCCCTGGCCCCTGAACCTGCTTGAAGGCTCTTTAATCTGCTGAGCTATTTGTCTGGCCCTTTATTTTTAATTTGGAAACAGGGTCTTCCTAAATTATTCAAAATGGGCTCAAATATGTGATCTTCCTGCCTCAACCTCCCAAAATGCTGCTCTTACAAGACATATGCTGCCATACCTGGCTGGTTTTCTTTTTATTTTAATGTATTTAGTACAGGGTCTCACTACGCAGATCAGACTCCTAGTGAACCTCCTGTTTTCAGTCTCAACTTGTCCCAGGGGCAGGACCAGCATGGCAGGCCAGGGATCAAATCCTATTTTTCATTTCTAAATCGCAAATTTTTTGAGACTGGGTGTGGTGGCACACCTATAATCCCAGGTCTTTGGAGGCTGTAAACAGGTGGATCACTACAAATCTGATCTAGTAGTAAGACTCTGAACATCCTGTAGACACTTCCCTAAAATAGAAAAAAAAATTTTTTGTTTTGGCAGAGTATGGAGGTTTTGGAGTTTCATAGGTATTGTGGGTTTTGTTATAGTTTATAAATGTTACCTCCCACTTTATATGTCATCTTCTTGCCCTGATGATTCTGTCCTCAGCTTACAGAAGCTTTTAAGCTTGATGTAATCCTGTTTGTCTCATTTTTGCTTTCATTTCCTTGCTGTTGGGGTCCTGCCTAAATAGTACCCATTGCAGTATCCCAAATTAATGTTTGCCTAGCAAGCTGGAAGCCCTGGGCTCAGTCTTCAGCACCAAAAACAAAAACAAACCTCCCCCAAAAAACAGTATCCCAATGCATTTCTTATATATTTTATTGTAGTAGGTTTATACTTTTAGACCTTATAGTTCAGACTCTTAACTCATTTTGAGTCACACACCCACCAGTGCTGGAGACTAAACCAGGGCTCTATGCATGTCATGCAAGCACTCTGCTACTGAGCTGGGTAGTTAAGATTTGCCCGGGCTTGCACTCTTATGCCTGGCTCCCGAGAAGCAGGGATTTGGTACAGGCCAGCACCCAGTCCTTGAGCTGGTTTTGTAACTGGGGGTAAAAGAGAAGTATAGTTTCATTTTTCTCCATGTAAATACTCAATTTTCCCAGCAGGATGAACTGAAAGGACTGCTTTTGCCATGTGTGTCCTTTCCATCTTTGTTGGAATCAGTTGGCCATATAGACGCATGGCTTTGCTTTAGGCTCTGCTTTGCTTATGTTTATGTTTGTGCTAAGAGCATGCTGTCTTGATCACTACGGTTTTACAGTACATTTTCAAAGGAAATGTTCTGTTGTTTTCATTGAAGTGGGTGTTTCATTTTAGTGAATATTTCTAGCCGGAGATCTGTATCCTTTAGTAATGGAAAGTTTTCTTGTATGTTGTTTTCTTTTTCTCTTTTTCTCTTTTGGCTTTATCTACTCTTTGACTTTATCATAGATTTATTGAATTTTTACCTCAGTTTTTATGTTTTAATTCTAAATTCTCTTTGTTAGTTGCTTACTAGATAGTGTCTATTCATCTTTCTTGAGGGTATTAATGCTGGGTATGTGTGTGTATGTCTTTGCCTCCCTCTAAGGCTTGTTACAATTAAACAGCAGGCCTTGGACTGAACTACATCCTCAGCATCCGTGAGTGAATGTGCACACATGTGTGAACACACACACACACACACACACACACACACACACACACTTTTCTGGTTTATCTTCAGACTGCCTTGCTGAACCCTTCAGTTGCCCAGCCTGGCTTGACCTTGAGGTCCTCTTCCTTGGACTCTGTCCAGTTACTTTTCTCTCACTGATGGCACAAAATACCCAACACTCAAAATTAAACAAGGAAAGCTTTATTTAGTGGAGGTTTCAGCCCATGCAGAGAGCAGCAGTTCATGGAGGCAAAACAGCAAGAGCAGGAGGCTAGAGTAGCAGCGGCAGTGGCAACAGAGGGCGAGTCTGCCTCCCTTAGATTGCATTCGGGCTATTCGCCCCGGGTCAGGTGTAGCACTCACACTTGTAATCCCAGCGTTGGATCTGAATTAATCACGAAGTGTAGAAGTCCACCCCATGGCTACATGAGGCTTTGGGGGAGCAACTAATAACTATAATAGCCTGCTGTGGTGCTGGGGTTACAGCAGTGCACTGCTGTGCCTGGAAAATCTGGTAGTTTGAAGTTTGTTCTCTGCAGTTATTCCTTTCTCAGCCTCCTTGAAATATTTGAAAATTTTATGGATCTACTTCACAATTTAATGAAATATTTATAAGCACTTGCAAGCTCTGATACACAGTCATTATTTGCCAATGATAATTGCCATGTCCAATAAACTGGCCTGTTAGCCGGGCGTGGTGGTGCATGCCTGTAATCCCAGCACTTGGGAAGCTGAGACAGGAGGATCGTTGTGAGTTCAAGACCAGCCTGAGCTACAAAGTGAGTTTGAGGCCAGCCTGAGCTGCATAGTGAGACCCTGTCTCAAAAAGACAAAAAAACTGGCCTGTTTATTGGAGCCTCCAGAGCCCTTGTGATCTTTGTTGTTCTGGCTGTGTGGTGGCAGGTACTCTGGAAGGAAGCAGACATGAAGCTGCAGTCGGAACACGGGCTGGGCACCTTTTGCGCTGTGGCTTCCTTGCCTTTTGTCATGATCGCTACCCTTCTCTTAGCTTTCGGTGGGTGTTTTTAGGTTGCAGCCTTTTTGACTTGGTTTCTCTCACTTGTTTTGATAGTGTTTTGGGTAGGAACTGAGGTAAATTTGTGTTTGAACTGCGCTTTCCTAGAGCTTCTTTGCACCCTAGGTGTGCTTTCTAGTGCTGCTTCCAAAGCATCTGCTGTGGGGCAGGTGGCACAGGGACGACCTTGAGGTAGTGATCTCAGAAGAACGTGGGAATCATGTGCTGACAGGACACTGCTGAGGGGACCATGGCACCTGCTTGCCTGTCATGCCAAAGGCCAGGGCTCTGCCTGCGCACTGTCACTCAAAAAGAAGAATTTTTAGAAATACAATTTTATAAAACAAAAATTTTATTTCGTTTTATTGGGTTGGTTTTGGTTGCATGTTATGTTGTAGTTTATGTTTGAGACAGGGTCTTGCTATATAGTTCAAGCTGGCCTTGAACTCACAGCAATTGATCCTCCTGCCCCAGCTTCCTGAGTGCTGAGATTACAGATGTGTGCGCACACTTGTGGCTTTTTCGTTTTTATCAAGTGAGCGCTTTTTAAATTTTTTTGAAAATCAAAAAATAAAAATACCAATTTATATGAAACAGGAAGTCATTAGGGCTCAGGCAGGAGCTCGCTGTGGAGCGTGTGAAGCTCAGCGTCCGCCGGGTCCTGCGCTCTGTGCCCAGCTCCAGCAACACAGGAAACTGTTGTTTGCTTTTAAAACATTGTGGCCCTTTTTGTTCACCTTTCTAGTTTTATCTGTGTAGTATCTAAGTATAAGAGACTTTTTCAACATGCAGTCATCAGTTTGAAAAAGATAGGATTTTAGTAATATATAAAACCACTAGCACATGGGAGGGAAGGGAGGAAGGATCACGAGTTGAAGACCGGCCAGGACCACATAGCAAGATCCTAGCTTTAAAAAAAGAAAAAAAAAAAAAAAAAAAATGCCAGAGGGGTTTTTATTTGTTGTTGTTGTTGTTGTTGTTATCTTTTGTCAAAATGTTCTTTGTAGAGGAAAAATAAATGATATAATTGTACTTCATAAGATATTCAAAATTATGTATTTTTAAATCAAGTTTTTCCTACCCAGTTTTTTGGAGAAAGGAATTAAAAATTCTGTACTTCATTTTAATATTCATCAAGTTAAAATTTGAGA
>PVKA01024994.1:22500-33520 GCA_004027165.1 Ctenomys sociabilis
GACCTTCACTTCTTGATAGCAGAGCCATACGAAGGTGTTAAAAGTGATCATTAAGTCCTTTTTCCTGTGGGTTCCATTCTCAGATACAATCTATGCTGGATATATTTATTTAAGGTAATCTGCCTTTTCAAAAGTACCTTTGTGAACAGACAATACAATCACATAATTTAGGAATCTAGGTTTCTTTAAAGATGGTCACTAAAAAGTCTTGGTCCCATTGCTGCATCCACCCGTACTGCTTGAAATCAGGGTTCTTATTTCTTACTTAGAGGCAAGGACAGACTTAATAGAGAAAGACAACGCAAAAGAGCTATGAAATTATAAGCAGGAAAAAATTATAAACAGTGCTCGGGGAGGTTTGTTTGGTCTTTTTGAGCATACAGTGAAGGCGTATTTTTCTCCAAGCTTGGACAGGGTGTGGCTATATACTAATGAGACTAATTGAAGACATGAGAATTGGCCTCATTACTTTATAGTCATGCCATGTATGTTTTTTTAAGCTACAAAATGACAATAAAGACAATTTATTGTGTAGCTCTGGCTGGCCTTGAGCTGGTCTCAAACTCACAAAGACCTGCCTCAGCCTCTCAATTGCTGGGAGTTTAATCATGGATGGGATAGGCTTCATTTGATTGACAGGGAAAGTAGGTGTGGAGAAATGTCACTGAGCTGAAGCTGAAGCTTTCTGTCCCAGTTCTGTAAATATGAGTAGTGCTGGGGACTGAAGTCACAGCCTTCACATTGGGCTGCATCCCAAATGAGAAGAGTGTTACACAGTTAATACGTTGCCTGTGCTGAGTTTAATAAAACTGCAGTCTTCCTGCCTTGGCGAGGCTGTTTTAATGAGTTTGCATCAGCTAGAATTTTTTTTTTTTTTTTTTTTTTTTTTTTTTTGGCAGAACCAGGGATTGAACTCGGGTCCTATTGCTTGCCAGGGAAACGCTTATTCCACTGAGCCATCTCCCCGGTCCCTAGAAATGTTTTAATAGAAGACGAAAGACTTGGAAATTTGGCATGTACTGGTACTAAAAGGCGGAGCTGGGAAAGGTCTTATTCAGAAAGACAGAAAATGATAGACTGACTAGGTAGTGTATTGGGTTAGTTAGTAAGAGGTCCAGGCTATAAAGTTACTTGGTAAACCCAAAATAAAGCTTGACAAAATTCTGAGGGAAAAGCATGATATGCTGCTAGAACCTTGAGGGCTCCTTATGAAGTGTCACCTACGTGTCTAGTAGATTTGACCACTACACTGGAGAGGCCTCCGGACATGGGCTGTACTTTCCACCTCCCCTAAACTGATGAGCAAAATGCTACACATTTAACTCTGAAGGGTGTCACTGTTTTCAGGTCCCACAAATTCAACTTTACAAAGCAGTTCCTAAATTTGAGTTGAAAATGAGCTCCTCATCCTTAGGTAAAAATTGGTAAGGTTTCATTGAAGAAAACTTATGGTTTGTGTCTAGTTATCCCGCCAAACCCATGTAAGGGGGTGGAGGAGATGGCTCAGTGGAATAAGCGCTTCCTTGGCAAGCGCAAACCCGGTTCCATCAAAAAAAAAAAAAAAAAAAAAAAAAAATAGGACACCTTCTAAACTGCTCTTTATAATGAGCTGTGAATGACTCAAGTCAACAACTTCTGTGGATAACCCACTTCTATTGTGGATTGATCTGTGTTGATATTTTTATTAAAGAAAAATATATATAATTAGCCATCCATGTTTTGAAAATCTGTAACATACATTTTGTATGTTACCCTGTTTATGTCATTTTCTTTTTTTGCTTCTATTTCTCAGTCTTCAAGTTAAAATACAAATAAATTTTTTTTTAAAAAAAAAGGTGATGTATAATTATAATTTAAATAGATTTTCCCAAAATGTCCTTCTAGAAGTTGCACAAGTTTACACTGCTATTAAGGTACCTATTTCCCCAGATCCTTGCCAACACTACAGCTTATCATACATTTTGGTCTCTATTATTCTAAGAAATAAAAATGGAGTCTTGGTTTTAGTATTTTCAAAAAAAAAAAAAAAAACATGTAAGCTGTGAGGCAGAAGTAACTGGAGGAGCAGAGTGATGAGGGGCGGGGCCTGAGGAGCAGGGCGGGGCCTGAGGGGCAGGGCCAGACAGGTGCAAACCATTAATCTGGCTAGCTTGTGCTTTCTTGGAGATGTGCAAAAGGTCGTCCTGGACATGGCAGCACCCCAGCCTCTCCTCCAGACCCTGTGGAGTGGGGACAGTCTTGAAACCTCCAGTAACTGAGATATATAAACCTTTTCTTCCCTCATTTTGAGCGTCGGGTATTTGTCCCAGCAACTAGAGAAGAGTAAGACAAAAACCTTAGAAGGGAGCTATATGAAAGCCAGCACTACTGCACTCAGAGAACAAAGTAGCCAGCTTTCTGCATTGTAGGTACATCGGCTGCTCAAGGTTATTGCTGGCTGCAACAGGCATGTTTCACGTGGTATATACTCTTGTTTCTCTTCTTTTCTTTTTTTTTTTTTTTTTTTTTTTTTTTTTTTTTTTTTTTTTTTTTTTTTTTTTTTTTTTTTTTTTTTTTGGGCAGAATTGGGGATTAAACTCAGGCCCTTGCGCTTGCCAGGGAAGTGCTTATTCTACTGAGCCATCTCCCAGCCCCTATGATTATTCTTACAATAGCGTCCCTGCCCCAAATTCATAATGACTTCTTTCTTCTTTTGCCCATTGGAAGTGGACTGGGAGGCAAAGGGTGAAAAATGGCAGTTACGGAGATCACAAAGTTGAAGCAATTACTGCGGGCTGCTGGTCTCTTGATACTAGAACATTTGGAAAAACCACACACATGCACACATAGAGTGGAGCGGAGCTGTATTCATTTGATGCAAACCCCTCAGTACCCACTATGCAGAGCAAAACGCTGACTTATCCAGGGCCTCTCCAGTCCCATTCTGGTCCCACCTCCCTCATTTCACCATCCCATAGTAACTGCCCATCCAGGAAATCCTTTGCCCACTTCTCCCCACTTCATGGTTCAGCCTGCCTCAGACTCACTTAGCAGTTGGGAATTTCAAAATCATGGGACACAAATACAATAAAATTTGGTGTGAGGATTACTTAGGATTACTCTGGAGGACAAGCCAAGAGATGGCTCATCAAGCAGGTCCACTGGTTAACTGATAGGTTTTTGCCCTGCTGTGTGCTGACAGCACAACCATAGAAATGACACTGCTCTGTGTAAGTGTCTAGTTTGAAGTCCTGGTATGGTGATGCACACCAGTAACCCCAGTGTCAGGGAGGCTGAAACTGAGAGGATCTATGAGTCTGAGCTGTGTAGCAAGACCCTGAACCAAATACACAAAAACAAGTATCCAATTGAAAGTGTGTAGAGTTAAACAACTCCAGTGCAAGTCTGAGCTGGAAGATTTGAGTGGGTAGGGTGCTCAGCTGAGTAATTAATTGCATTTGCCCAGGCAGCTGACGACGAAACAAGGACTCTAGAGAGGAGCACCGGAATGTGGCCAGCACTTCAGTCGCTCCTACTGCACGAGCTATTGAACGAGGAAGATCAAGGCTGGGCCCTGGATCCTTCAGAAACCTGAGGAAAAGCAGCCAGGCAGACCAGGCGAGGAGCTGCAGCACAGGCTTGGACTCGCCCAGCTATGTGGTCATGGGATAACCGAGGCCCACCTTTTGGCACTCCCAGCACTCAGAAGGCTGAGGCAGGAGCATCGCCATGAGCTGAAGGCCACCTTGGGCTGCATAAGCAAGTTCAAGGATAGTCAAGTAATAAGTCTCAAAAAAACTTGAAGAGTAAATGAAAACTTATCTGGATATGATTTACAAAATGCAATGCTAGGATAATTTTATACTAGAAAAAAGTGCACCAGTGAAAGACGAATTGAGCAGACACCTCACCACGCCTGGGTTCTGATTATACCACTACCTGCACATGCCCAGGGTAAGCATGACCCTCTCTCCAACGGGGTTATTGTGGGATCTAACTCGGAAAAGGAGTCAGAACTGGTTTACAAAGGGTCTGCATTCAAGATACAGGTGCCACTGCGGTTTCTGGGAGCAGCAATCCAGATGACTTAAGACCTCATTAAATGTTCCTCCAGCAGAGCAGCTGTGATCTGCAACTCTTCAGGTTTCGGTGGTTTTTCCTTGGTTACACAGAAGGCCACCTAGAGGATTTTGCAATAGCCTCACCTGGGGTTATGGTAGGCTGGGCCTCCGACTGCCCTTTTCAGAGACCTGTGACCTAAACACACAAACCATTGGACAGGATGCATTTCAATTTCTGTCCAAGGGTTGGCAATGAGAAAAGCAGTCTCGATTATGCAGGCCAGAGGCCTGTGAGTAAAGGTGGGGCAAGTTTCACAGACTTCTGTTATGTCCCTCATGCCCCAGAGCAACTCTGCCTCAGAGGCTGGGTCCCAGGACCAGTGCACATGAAAACAAGGCCCTGTAGTGCACGGATATGGATGATTCTCTCCTGGGCCCCAGTCCCAAGGAAAAGGCTCAGCTGTGGCCCTTCAGAGCCCTCAGCCAGCATCCAGTAGGCACTGGTGGTCCTCCTCCCACCCAGACACCCCAGAGAGATGCCTGAAACTTTGAAAAGGTGTCTTAAGCCTTAAGATTGTTCTTCACTGAATGAAATGTGATGCCCAAGGCTAGAGGGAGACCTCTAGAACCAGAAAGAACTGCTGGCAATTTGTATTTTGGTCTGTTTAAAACAAAGTGAGGAGGCAGGTGTGGCGGTGCAAGCCTGTACTCCTAGCTCTGGGGAGGCTGAGGCAAGAGGTTCCTTGTGAGTTCAAGATCAGCCTGGGCTACAAAGTGAGCTCAAAGCCAACCTGAGCTTCATAGCAAGACCCTATCTCAAAAAAGGGGATGTGGGGGAAACAAGCTATGTAATTTGTGGCCTGTGCTCCATTTTAATATTAAAGGAACATCAACCTAATATCACCCCTGTAAGCATTTAAAATACCCACAAAATACCTTTATATGAATCATGAATGAGCCACTATCGGAGCCTAATTTTTCCACAAAGGAATAAAGTGTACCTCTGAAGAGTCTATGAGCTTTTAAAAAGCTCTCTAAAGCACAGCAGCAAGGTGGTTCATGAACTGAGTTCTTCCCACAATTCTGGTCACAGACCAAATTGTGCAAGAGCACAATCACATCCGACGGTTAGCTTCAATGCTCACCGTATGGGGAAAGTTTCAGTTTTCACTCAATTCACTTTGCTACCAGCATCCTGGAAAGAATTAAGTTCATGAACCTAGGAGCCACTGTGTATTTCCAAGTTGCCTTCCAGAAAAAAGTGGGCCATCCTGCCTCATTAGGTTATGGCACACAGCAAATTAGGTATCAGTTGGATAAAATTTTAGTGTTAACACTGTGAACTAGCCACTTTCACGGGCCCAAAGGCCGCGAGCAATCTCCTAAGAGGCAAGTCTGGTATCAAATACACCTTTACAAGACTTGGAGCCAGAAGGCCTTTCAGCAGGTTAGTTCCCACCAGGCTAGGCACAGTGCTGCCCCACCACCCGTGGGAAAGCCACGGCTCGCATATGCTCCTGCCACAGCCTCAGCTCAGCACTGCTCTATTCCAAGAACCCTGCAGTGGGCAGCCCTCGGCCCTGCTCCCCACGCGCTCGTCAGCCCCAAACCCCAGGCTGGCGCTAGCCACCGGGCAAGCTCTAGAATGCCCTGGGTGGGACTGCAACTGACCATCAGCTGGTGCAGACTGGAGTGCACAGAACCTGTGCAACTGCAGGGCCGCTGGAGGGTGGCGCAGGGCAGGCGCGGCCGTGGGGACCCAACTAAGAACAGACACCAGGTCAGCACAGCGCAGAAACGGGCACTGGGGTGAAGGCTCTGCAGCAGGAGGAGCTCACGGGGGCAGCGCAAGCTGGCCTTGAGCTCCCAGGGAGCCTCTTGTGGCAGCCTCCCAGTGCTGGGATCAGGGCAGGCATGCCAGTCCCGCCAAGGTCAAAGGTTTGCTACCTTTGGAAACAGTCAATGTGAGCACCGCAAGGGACACGTGAGAACGCAGCAGCCCACGCAGCTCCCAGAAGGCCAGTGTCTTAGAAACTTGTACCAAAAGCACAGGATTATTTTAAGGATCTAACTGTGTATTATTCTGTAGATTTTCTTATTAAAATGTAAAGTCTCAACATATAGCAAAGGGCAGTGGTGTGCAATCCGCTCAGCAGCACACGATGAGGCAACTCTGAGGGCCGGATAGGCGACGTCCTCCTCTCCTTCCCTCCAGCCCTGCAATGGCGATCTACTCAGGAGAAAGCGCTACATTTTAAAACAGGCCCGCAACTGGCTCCGAGACTGGCCCAACACCAACCACAGTGCCAGAGACTGAGCCACACCACCCATGTTTCCAAAGGGTCACAACAAGAGCAAAACTCATTTCCCAGGAATCCAAGCAACACAGAACTAGAGACACTACTTTGTTTAGCAGAAGAATTTATTAGAAAACATTACAACTTCCCGGAGAGCCAGCCAGGGCCCAGCACCTCCTCCTGCAGTGCCTCAGCCGCTGCCCCATGCCCGACGCCTGCCCAGGCCACGATCCCCGAAAGGAAGCACTGCAGACAATAAGTGGAACATGACAGGATGACCATTCATGGGATGTTAAAGTAATTGGGTATCTGCGGTTAGTCCCAAAATTGTAGTTACTGCCACAATCTAAAGCATCAGCCAGCGCAACCAGTACGTACAAGGCCCACAGCTCCAAGGTCAGCACCAAATCCTACTGAAGAAAATCCCACAGCCCCACAGGCATTCTGCGCCCGCGAGCGCACAGGCAAAACCCACGTGTTCCGGGCAGGCGAGGGGCACAGCCAACTGCGAAGCCATGTAGGACCATAAAGCATGCATTTCCAAATTCATTTTACACATTTCCACGTTTTAAAATTTAAGTTCTAATCCAGTAACATCCTTCATCAGCAATTTTAAATGCTAACCACACCAATCAGATATGAAACACATACTTTTTATTTTCAAGAATGATTAAAATAACTTAAGGGGCTCTTAACTTCACCATACCACCTAGCTTTTATTCAGAACTTTAAAGCTTCTTTACAAAAGCTGAATGGTACTAATTTTTAAAAATTTCCAAACGTCACTAAAAGGAAATGCAAGAAAAGTGTGAGCTGTGGATCAATCTGCCCAGGCACAGCCAGTGGCCAGAAGACTTCAAAGTGTGAACCGGCTTCAACTCACACTAGAGAGCAAGCTCACAGCAGCTGACGGAAAACAGAAACAACTGTGGAGCTGCAGGCTGATATTTAAAACTGCCTTGATACTTTATTAGAACAAATATACTTCTCAAGCTTCTTTCCCCACAACCAGAACACAAACTTTAAAAATATATATATTTATCAGTAAAATACCATATTACAAATGCCCAGAAATGTAGAATGAAGACCAAAAGCTGCTCGTAAAGCCTTCAGGATACTAAGTATGACCTAGCAGACGTCACTAACAAGCACAACCCCCATGGGCTTGGCGCTTCACACAGCTGTCTGTCCAACCTAACACCAGGGGAAAAAAACGAGAGAGGGATGGTCTTCAACCTCAGAAAAGCAGTCTTGCCGATTACGGCTTGGACCCACCATTTATCTAAAGACCAATCTAGCTATTTGGTATCTGGAGTAAAAGATAGCTTGTTGTTGAAAAAACTAATTGTCTTTCAAGATGCCAATTAAAATAACAATGCTATAAACATTTTAAACTTACCTTTTATAAAAATTAAACAGATTACAGTACTTTAAAAAATAAAAAGCCTACTCAATCAACACCCTGTCACTTCATTCTCCTTTCCCTTTATCAAACACAGGTTTCATTGCTGAACTTTACAACATGACCACAGTACGGTCACCGATAAACAAGAGCTACGGGAAGCCTCTGGGGACGCTGCGGTGTGGGAAGCCTGCGCCAGCATCGGCCTCGGCAGGCCAGCGGCCACCGCCTGAGCCCGCAAAGGTGGCCCTGCAGTCTCCAGCAGCCCCACCTCACCACAAACAGCCTATCATTTCTTAGGGTAGAAGACATGATAAAATAGTAGGATTATTTATTATAAAATCAACGCTTTTCCAAATTTGCCTTTTAAATTCAATGACTTTAAACAATCAAAGTTGTAGTCTAGCAAATCAAACTGCTTCTGGGGGGGAAAAAAGGCAAAAAGCAAGCCAGCAGCAAACATTTATTTGGTGATACACAGGCAAGAGTTCTCCAATCTGACACACTAAGTTTTACTCATGTGATAATTGTTTTCTATCTAAGCAAATATGTGCTTTAAAAATACACATGAGGAACCCTGCAACTGGGTATATTCTATTTATTAGAAATATTTTTCATGGTAATACATTAACTTTCTATAATTAGAGGGGGAAAGCCATAAAGTTCATCCTTTACTTTTTAGTCTGACAGAATAAATGTATCATACATATATCTCTTCCAAAACCAGTGCACACAGGCCTCTCATTTACGCACCGGTTACTGTCCAATCCGAAAGCTGCACATCTTCCAATATCCACCCAGTACACAGTCCTGCTAAAAAATGCACTCCTTTAAACCTTTTCCTTCCCTTGAATTTACTTATTTGAGGTGAGGGTGTGTATCAGGAAGTTGCAGTGCAGAACTATATTTATTTAGAACAAAACATCATATCCTACATTAAAAAAAATAACTTTATCAAAATCAGTTTCCATCACAGTTACTCATAACTCGGTGTAGCACAGGCCTCACTCCTCAAAGGAGACCCAGCCGCTGGCAGCACCGCCCTCAGCCCGTGCTGTGCTCTGCTGCTGCAGCCGCCGATGCCGAGGCTGATGCCGAGGCCGATGCCGATGCCGAGGCCGACGCCACCGGATCCTGGGCGGCCTTCTTCTGGCCCCCCTTCCGGGAGTGCCGGTATTTGTCTACATAGGCTTTCACTAGATTTGCCACTTTTGTAGGATTTACTTCTCCACTCTTACTGTGACAAACCTAAGAAAAAAGGAAAACTTTTTCACGCTTAAAAGGATTAAAGCAAAATGGAAAACTTAAACTTTACAAAAGTATAAATACTGTTTTGTTGTGAAAAAAATAGCTGTGAATAATATACAAACACCCATGAATAAATATTCCTAGGTACTTGTAAAAAAGGAAAAAAAAAGGAACTTAGCTAAAAAAGAACCCAGAGAGGCAGATATATCCATGGTTCCATACATTACTGAACTGGTTTAAACAGTAGAGAAGCAGACAAGAATTAGCAGGAACTCGACTTAACTAAGTACACTTAAACATTTCTTTATTAAAATAGAGACTGTCCAGAACAACGCACACAGAACTCCACCAAAGCCGCGACTTACTTTATCTACTGCTTTCCGGACAATCTCTTTATATTCTTCCTTGGTGATATCTTTGTTTTGGTAAAATGGCTTAATCGCCAATTTTACCTCCTGCGCTGCTTTTTCTTGAATTTGTAATTTCTGATGAGAATAAAATGCATAATTATTAACCACATACTTAAAATTTTTCTTTAGAAGTACAAAATTCCAGCTGGGCATGGTAGTGCAGGCCTGTAATCCCAGCACTTGAGAGGCTGAGGCAGTAGTAGGATTGTTGTGAGTTTGAGACCAGCCTGAGCTATAAAGTGAGTGTAAGGCCAGCCTGAACTACATAGTGAGACCCTGTCT
The DNA here is from genome assembly GCA_004027165.1 of Ctenomys sociabilis. Lineage (NCBI taxonomy): Eukaryota > Metazoa > Chordata > Mammalia > Rodentia > Ctenomyidae > Ctenomys > Ctenomys sociabilis. Next base: position 32,180 of record PVKA01024994.1, read on the forward strand.
CAAAAAGACAAAAAAAAAAAAAAAAAGAAGTATAAAATTCAAAATATTGCACTAAAATTACATGGAGCTTTTCATGTATTGCTAATATGACAATTACAAAAGTTACTAGCATATGCATCCAATATTTTTAAAAAGTATGCAATTTTTCAAGTAATTCAGTGGGCATCCAGATTCAGGTTGAACCCTTTAGGGCTGGAATTCAACATTACCAATAATAAAGTCCCCTCACCCCTCATCAGACCAGAAAGCTGCCACCTCACCACCATTAGCACACACAACCGCGTAGGTGTTCGGCAGCTGCCGACCTTGCACTTGCCTTGTCTGTCTTCGAGCTATCTGCGCTGGCTTCCACCGTAACACTTACTTTGCTTTCTGCCAATCTTACAGCAGCATTAGAGGCTTTGCTGTGACTCGATGACGAAGTGTTACCAGAACTTGGTCCTTGAGCGGCGCCCGCACTTCCCGGGGCTGCTGTCGGAGCAGGCAGGGCTGGCGCACCCGCGTTAGTACTCACGTGGGAGGCTGCCGGCAGAATACCCTGTTGTAGAGAGCTACTGTAAGTTAACGAGTCATTTCTTAACAGTTTTTCAGACAGGGATTAGAAACATTAAAAGTTATTTAGCACTAGTGATACTTTGCAGCATAGCCCGTCTAAGCGCACGGCAGGATCATTTTCAGTCATGTGCATGGCCATGTCCTCAAAGGAGCACAAGGAGTGGGCCAGAGGCACGCTGAGGGCAGCCTCTGTCGGAGACTGTGCAAACGCCAGCCAGGGCTGGAGGAGACAGGCAGCGCCGCCCAGCGGTCGCAGGGAGGTGGCGGCCGGACGGTGCAAGAGCCCAAGCTCTGACACACGGTTTCTCTCCTTTTGTTAGGATTCAGAAACTGGTAATGCTCACAAATGACTCAACTGTTCGTCTCGTAGCGGCATGTCTTCATTTTAGCATGTTAAGTTCATGAAAATGAAAATGAAGTGCACACGGCAATGGGCACGGAACACTCTACTGCGTTTGCAGAAACAAAATGGTGCGAGCCTGACCACAGTCGTTGGTCACTAGCTCCCACCATGCTGACGCCAGAGGCCAAGGAAACCGGGAGGGCTCTCCAGTTCCTCCACTCAGTTGCAGTTTGACTTGTAGTTTGGTCTTATTTTTAGTTCTTATCTAATTTCATTTTGTTTGTTGAGTCAGAGTCTCACTGTGCAGGCCCAGGAACTCACTGGATTCAAACTTGAGATCCTCCTGCTCAGTGCTAGAATTATAGGCATTAAAACATAGTCTTCTGGGCTGGGGAGGTGGCTCAGCGGGATAAGCTTCCAAAGTTCCATCCCTGGCACCCCTC
>PVKA01024995.1:0-10994 GCA_004027165.1 Ctenomys sociabilis
GCCAGCCAACATTTTGGCCCTAGCCTTTCAAGGTCAGCAAAGACTCAGGACATAGGAGAACCTGTACTGCAACATCATGAAACTCAGGTGAGCTCCAAATTTTCTGAACAAGGAGATTATGGAGCCACAGAGGAAAGAGACTGAAGTTCTAAAGTGTGCCTGGGGAGAGTCACATGAAGAGAAAACTTTCTCTCAAGCTGTCAAAGAGAGCAAACTGGTCAAGCATTGGCTGTGACTCATCCACATGGATGACACAGACAAAGGAACTACAGAATAATGTACAGGACTACAAGATCAACCCTGAGAGGACTTCACTGACCACATAGGAAATATAAAGTTCATGTGTTGGTATATAAGTCTTGATCTACCTAGGTCTTAACCATCCAGCAGAAAAGTATAAAAATGTAGTACACATCTTGAGGCCATAATATTAAGCTGAGCTGTAAATGGGTATGGTCGACAATTTCTTTGAATAACTCACTATGGTTGTAGAATGCTGGACTGTGTTGGATTGTGTTGTCGAGTTCAAGCACCTAAGTTAGTTGAATGTCAATGGAGTGCCCACTTTTGACAGGTGTAGACAAAGGAAGGGTTGTAGAAAGAAAAAATCATGATGTGTGTGTATAGACAGTACAGTTGGGATAGATAACACTGTGCTTCTACATAATTCTATGAGAGGCAAGATGTGTACTAATGGTGGTTGGACAGGATATTATGCCAGCTTCTAGTACTATGGTCATCCGCTAGGAAAATAATTATCGAATTTTTGATATAATTCAGGTATAAAAAATAAGTAAACAGCTACACTCTTAATTCACTGATAAGAGATATATGCTAAAATAATATGTGTAAATATAATATCATGTATGCACCTTGTACAATACCAAAACATTATGAAAACAGTTTGCAATGTATTAATTTATCGAATCTGTATTGTTAAGGTGTCTTGAAACTGTCTGAGTGACATTTGTACTTTAATAAAATGAAAAGGAAAAAAATAATATAAATAAATAAATAAATACAAAAACTCAATGGCAAAGAATGATTACAAGGACAACAGGTAATGCCAATGTGTAATCAGGACCTGAAGGAATTGGAGAGCTTGAGGAAAGTTTCCTCTGGGTGTTTTTACTAATTTTTAGTTGGCACTGTGTGCAAAAGAGATTTTGGCAGAGTAAGAAAAAAAAACACTTCAAGGAAACACACTAATACCTGAGGTGAGCTGAGTGTGAGAAGTCAGTAGGAGCAGGACACGCGGATGCAGGTAGCACTGTTGGAAATAGTGGATGAGGTAGGACAGACAGACGGAGGCCTAGGGTTCAGTATGAAGTGTGGCCAGTGGTGGCCACCAAGTATTTAAAACAAAGGAGGGCTTTGAATTTACAAGTATCTTTAGAAGGAGACCTCTAGCTTCAGTGAGATTAGTAGGAAGAGGAGAAGAAATAGAGAAAAATCTGGAAGCCACAGCAGAGGCCCTGTAGCTTAGTGCAGAAATGAATGGGATGACTTCAGAGACAACTCCAAGGTCAGAACTCATAACATGCTGTATTAAAGAGAAAAAAAGAAATGAAAAAGATACTGCACTTGACTGGGTGCAGGCACCAAGGGGAAAGGAGATGTCCAGAGCAATCTCGGTTCTGTGGCTGGCTCAGCTGGCTAAGTGACATGCAATGCATAGAGGAATATGGGTCCCCAGCTTCATGGTTCTGTGTGTCTGCTCTTGGATTTCCCCTTTGCTTTGATATGCAACAGTTATGAGAAAATCACAAAAAGGGGAAATAGAAGTACGAAGCTTGGGGGAGAAGGACATAAATATTTTAATGTGCCACAAAGGAACAGAAACATGAAGTCAGGAACTTCATCTACAGGTTTTATCAACCTCAATTTTAAAAAGCAGATGGTGGTGCTCAAGGATTCTGCTGTTCTGGAAAGAGGAGAATTATTTATGAATGCACTGAGTATTATGAAGTAGCTGGCTCCAGGCTCTTTGAAGTACAGGATGTGGAGGGTTGTTCCCTCCTGTTGATACCTGTAGACTATGGCAAAAATTAACTTTGTCAAAAGAAATGAAAACTAATATGCTCATCTCTATAAAATGCTTATAACAGCTTTATAAGTAATTAAAAAAATAGAAACACTTAAAGGTATCCTTAATCAATGAGAACACAAACAAATTTTGGACCATTCATAAAACAAAATCTTCTTCGTCAATGGACTAGTGACACAGCCCACAACATGCTAAGTGAAGAACCAGAATCCAGAGTCTATGTATTTTATGACTCCTTTTGCAGGATATTTTTTAAAAGACAAAACTAGAGTGGTAAAGAACAGCTCTATAATTCCTACCTATTCAAAGAGTGAATGGGCTGGCCAAGTATCTCAGTGGATTACAGTAACTGCTAGCAGATGCAGGGGACAGGGGTTCGATCCCTGGTCCTGCCTTGCCAGTCCCACCAGTGATACATGCTGAGACTGCAATTGAGACTGGGCATGGTAATGCATGCCTGTGATCCCTGCTTTTGGGAGGCTGTAAACAGGCGGATCACTAAAAGTCCAATCTAGTAGTTAGATCCTGGACACCGTGTAGACCCTTCCCTAAAATACAAAAGAAATAAAGAAAGGAAGGAAGAAAGGAAGGAAGGAAGGAAGGAAGAAAGAATTTGAGTACACCACAGCAGCAGAGGGGATTCTGAATGTGTGTGTGCATGTGTATGTATTGGCATATTCGGGGGGAATGAAGGAAATGTTCTGTCTTATGCAGTAATTGTATGAATTTGTTAAAAATCATGACTTCACATAAAAAACGAAAAGTTTTCATGTTAATTTTAAAATAAATAAAAACTAAGATGGAAAATTAAAATGAAATCAGGCACTTAAAATTCTCAGAGTGTTGCATGCATAGGAGTCATATTAGGAACTGAACCTTCACTGACATGAGATCTGCAGGCCTAGTGACACCATCGCCAGAAAAGGAACCATATTTGCCTTTTAAGACCTGGATCTGGAAGGCTAATGGAAGTATCTGCAGAACTCTTAGAAACAAGAGCTCTGCATGAAAATAGAAAGACAAATGGAGAAGAATACAAAGAAAGAAAATCTTTCCTAAGACAAAATTCAAAAATCAAGTACCAAGCAGAACAGTCAAATAGAGACAAGCAAAGAATGAATTACAGAAACTCAGGAAAGCTGCAAAAGAGTAATTTCTCCATATATCATTAATGTTAGAAAACACTTAGGGAGTTAAATATATTCAAGACATGCAAGGATGTAATTGGCAACATAACTTTCATTCCTTTAAAAGAATAAATAATTTTTGAATTGCAAAAAAATAAAATGCATGGTAGGAAATGTTACATAAGTGCTTGCCTGGCACGCATAAGGGCCTGAGATCAGTCCCCGATTCTACGAAAAAAAAAAAAAAGAAAGAAAAAGAAAAGAAGGACTGGGGAGATGGCTCAGTGGAATAAGCACTTCCATGGCAAGCACAAGGACCTGAGTTCAATCCCCAGTTCCACCAAAAAAAAAAAAAAAAAGAAAAGAAAAGGAAAGGAAAGAAAAAGAAATGGGCCTGGGGAGATAGCTCAGTAGAATAAGCACTTGCCTGGCAAACTAGAGTCCTGAGTTCAATTCCCAGTACCTAAAGAAAAAAAGATGAAATGTTACATAACTAAAATATTACTATTGATAGAGTATAGTGCATTGGCAGTATGAACTAAAAAATAGTTACATTCACAGTAATACTCAGGAAGCTAGAACACAATAGAAAATCACCCTCAAAATGAAGGTGGGGATGGTGGCACTGATCTGTGATCCCAGCACTTAGGAGACTGAGGCATGAGAATCGCTCAAAGTTAGAGACTGATATGGGCTACATAATGAGTTTGAGGCCAACGTGCACTACACAGCAAGACCCTGTCTCAGAACGAACAAAAGAAAAATGTATCATCAGAGGCAAATAGGTAAAACTAGACTAAGACACTACAACAAAGAAAAAACCCATTTTCCTAATGAATTTAGGTGCCAAGCTCCTACAACAGTACTATCCAACTGGATCTATTACCTTATACAAAACATAATGTGCAAGTTAGCTTTGTCCTAGAAATACGTGCTGAAAGATTTAAGGAGAATGTGTGTATGTACATATGTGTGAATGTATGTGTATGTGTGTGGGTATATGTACAAATAGGATATGGTAGAAGAATGAGAATGAAGACAACACCCCTATATCCATCTCCTTCAAATTTAAACATCTTGATTTTGCTTTGGCGTGTGGGACTGTTCAATCAAAACAAAGACTATTAAAGATCAGAAAAGAATCCTCAAAATCTCAATGTAAATGATGAGACTGTATGCAAAAATTTAGAAAAACTATAAATAGCTTTTAGAATCATGGGAGAGTATAACAGGATAACAAGAGAAGGAAAAAATGTCAGTTGAAATTTAATATGCCAGGAAATATATCTCAGGGGAAGATCATAAAATAACATCAAGTAACTAGGAAAGTACCAAAAAAGATAAATAAAACCTATATTGAAAAGTAATGATAATATATTTATTTATAGTCATTAAATTTGACCTATCATATTGGAGAAATTCTCTGTTCAAACAAGGAAATATTAATATTGCAAAATTATTTCTCTTCTTTATCTAGGGATTGGATAAACAGAACTTAAAATATATGTGAAGGCCAAAAAACAGTCAATTTTCTCCTAAACAATGTGAATGGAAGAACTCTGGACTTACTGCTTCAGTAATCTCATTAAACGGGTTGCTAAATCAAGTCTAGAAAGCATTGGCATAGACAGAAACCAATTTTACAAAAGAAATGGATCACCAACTTCAAAATTAATTCATGCATACATGACAAAAATGACTGGGCACACCAGTGGACAGATGTAGTAACATTCATTAAATGAAAATTTGTTAAATTGTTCATACATGTGCCAAATATTGAATTTGGGTTTCCCACATGATACACCAAAAAAGAAAGCCAGCTTCTGATAGACACATGCTTCAAAGCATACTCTGAGGGGAAGAGGTATGGTTCCGTAGAGAGGACTTGCCTAATAAGTGTATGGTGCAAAATTATTTGCTCCACAACAACATCCTACACACACATTCACACATACATGCATATAAAAATACACACAAATAGAAAAGGAATGCTCTGAAGAATCCTATGCATTATAGATGAAACTGTTGCAATGATAATTATAAAATATTTACAACACTATGATAAAGTATGATGTAATCAATTTTGGGAACTCCAGATAATCTAATCTAGTGGAGAGTTTAGTATCACACAAAATCATTTGAAGAAAAGACTGAAAAAAATTGTATTCAAATAAGGCACTATAGGAAAAAAATCCTTCTATTTTAAAAGATAAAGGTGAATGAACAATAAAAGATGGCAACTGAAAAATACTAAGCAAAACTTAATGCAAGTAAAAGCAATTTTGAACAAAACCTTTAGCAAGTTTTATGAAAATAAAGAGTGAGGAGGAAAGAAAATGTGGATGGAGACCTCCAAGTGTGAAATGAAGATTAGGAAGGAGACAAAAATAGAGAAACAGCAAACATTTAAATAATCATAATGAACTATATCGGCAAAATGATATACTACCTGATTAAGAGAAAAGTTTCAATGTTATAGAATAATATATAAATTATGAAAAAAAGCATCTTAATAAAACAAAGTAATAGATACATTATAAATGTATTCTCTCTCCAAAGAAAATTGGTCACAGATAAACATAAAGTCATTTTATCATACATTTTGTACTTTTATAGGGGCCTACAGAGTCTACACTATATAGATGTGGACTACAATGGACTTGTACTGATCTTCCTGTTTATAGCCTCCCAAGTGCTGGGATTATAGGCCTGTGCCTAATAAGTGTATGGTGCAAAATTATTTGATCCACAACAACATCCTACACACACAGGAACAGTGGTGTGGGACAGCCAAGTGGTGGAAAGACAAGACCAGTGTAAGTGTTCTGACTTCTACTTTTCAGACCTCAGGTCTCTGATGCAAAACTGACTGGTCTTCCTAAATATATCCTTTCTTCATTCTAGGAAGGACAAAACAAGTGCAAGAGGGGAAGAATATACTGCTATCAGAAGTAAAACAGTTTTCCCAGCTGTGTGCATGTCATTATACAGGACTTAGCTTTAGCTTCAGTGAGGTTTGAAAGAGAAGGTTTAAAAAAATAACCTGAACATATTGCTACAAAATCTGTACAAAATCTGAAAGTGATTTGAAGAAAGGCGGTATAGACTGTGTAGATAACTGGCAATGCCAGTAACAGGATGACTATCATCATACTTGATGGTGATGTAGTAGAAACCCAATTTTTTAAAAAAGAGAGATGTTCACTACCCTGGCTTCTACTTATTTTATTGAAGTTTCCAGTCCACTCAGTAACAACAATAACAAAAAATGAACAGTAGGTATAGAAAAATAAAATAAGAGAAAACCACAGAAAATGAACATGTTGGCAGGAGGAAACTGTAAATTCATTTTTATGAAGATTTTGAAGCGCATATAATCAATAGGCACCACTCCTTAAACAGGTGAATGGTGGGCATAAACTTCAGAGGGAAACTGAGGGTAAAGATGGAGGCTTGACCATCCATGAAATGCAAATTAAAACAACAGTGAGACACCGTCTCTCCCCAGAAAGAACGGCTATCATAAAGAAATCAACCAACAACAAATGTTGGAAAGGCTATGGGAAAAAGGAAACCTTCTCCACTGCTGGTGGGAATGTAGACTGATGCAACCATTATGGAAATCAGTGTGTGAAGACTCCTTAAAAAATTAGGTCTGGAAGGCTGGGGAGATGGCTCAGGGGAATAAGTGCTTCCCTGGCAAGCGCAGGGGACTGAGTTCAATCCCCGGTTCCACCAAAAAAAAAAAAAAAAAAAAAAAAAAAAAAAAAAATTAGGCCTCGAAATCCCATTCAAACCAGCTATCCCACTACTGGGAATTTTCCCAGAAGAACTGAAAACATCATATCATAGTGATATATGTATATCTGTGTTTATAGCAGCACAATTTGTGATAGCCAACTCTTAGAAATAACCAAAATGCCCAGCATCTAAGGAATGGATGAAAAAGGTGTGGTATTTTTATACAATGGAATATTACTCAGCTATAAAGAATGATATACTCAAAGCCTTTATATTTAAGTGGATGCCATTTACAGATAAACCCATAAGTGAAATAAAACAGACACACATATGGAAATATTGTATAGTCTTCCTACCGTAAGAACTCAAAAGAAGAAATAAAAATAGGAAGGTATAACACAATTAAAAGGAAAGTGAGAACTTAAGGGTTAAATAACAAGAGAGGGCAAGGAGAAAAGCTAGGAAACATGACAGGAGCAAAGCCAAACATTTACATACACAAGATGGGTAAGGCAATGATCCTGAGACTCTTCAGCAGGTTTTTGAGACTAGTAGCTAATTGGTAGGATTCTCACCCTGACTAACTATACATGCTGATACCTGTGAACTAAGCAACTGCACTGAAGGTAGCAATGTGACACTAAATGTGACCCTAAAAGTAGGGTCATGCTAGGAGGCCTGCCATTCTGGTCTTCTAAATACATACTGTTTTCTATGTCACATCAATTACTGCCAATGGTCTCAAGTAAATGTCTGTTTTTTTTTTTTTTTAAAGGATAATAAATGAAAGAAGACACAAGAAAAAAATGTCATAGGACTATCCTGCTGCAATGTTGCTTATGGTTAGATTTCTAAATTTCTATAAAAACATGTAATTTTATTCCTATTTTTTCAATAATTTTTATTTTTTTAAATTATTTTCTTTATATTTTGTAGGGACTTAAAGTTTAACATATCAATACTTTATGGAAAATACCTGTTCCATGTTATTCCTAAGATGTTTGATGTTTGGACAGAGAGTGACAGCTCCACTGCCTATGCTATAGGGTAATAATAAAAAGCTTGTTTTCTGGAGGGTTAACAAATTAAATTTGCAGACTAAAAATAAGAGAAAAAGAAGGGCTGCAAGGACAGCCAATATTTTGGCCCTTGCCTTTCAAGATCAATGAGGACTCAGGACATAGGAGAACCTGTACTGTAACTTCAGGTAACTCAGTGGTGTCCCAAATTTTCTGATCAAGGAGATTATGGAGCCACAAAGGAAAGTGATCGAGGATGTAGAGTATGGTTAAGGAGAGTCACATGGGGAGAAAGCATTCTCTCAGGCTTTCACAGAGAGCAAATTGGTTAAACAATGGCCGTGACTCATCCACATGGCTGACATTGACAAAGGAGCTACAACCTATGGTACAGGATTCCAGGCTAAATCCTGAGGGGATTTGATGGGTATTGTCAGATACAAAAGTCACATTTCCTGTTGTATAGGTCTTGCTTCATCTTGGTCTTAACCATCCAGCAGAAAGGTATAAAAATGGGCTATAAAATGTAAAGCCATATTAACATGCTGAGCTTTAAAAAACTCAAATCAACAAATTCTGACATTGCCAGTATTACTGATTACCCCCTAGTATTATAGACTACTGGACTGTATTGCAATATTTGCTGAGTTCATGCACATATGACACTTAAATGGCAGCAGAATAACCTTCTCTGACAAATATCAACAAAAAAAGGGGGATACACATGAACGTCTATTTTGTATCTGTGTATTCAAAATAGTTAGGATAAATATACAGCTACTTTCTCTTACTTCAATGAATAGAAAGATTTGTACTAATAGTGTTTAAGGACAGGGTATCATGTCTGTATCTTGTACCACTAAGTAGACAACAATATGCAGTGTATTAGTTATTGAAACTGTCCTCCTAATTGCATTTGAAACTGTCTTATTGCCATTTGTTTCTCAATAAAACAAATTTTTTTTAAAAAGATGATCAAGCACAAAGAGCCCAAGTACATAGAAGAAAATTCACATCATGACACAAAGGATGATTTTTATTTTTTAAAGGGTCATGGAGAGTAAACGGAGAACATGGATAGAAAGACAGAAAAACAAGCTTCAATATGGTAGCCTAAATATTCTCTGTGAAGTAAAGGACGATATCATCTGATAACATTTGTGGAGGCAGACAGGGAAAGCTTGAAAATCAGTGAAAATGAAAAGTATAAAATAGTCCATGAGTAGGGCCGGCCAAATAGCTCAGCGGATTAAAGTGCCTGTAAGCAGGCTCAGTGGCCGGCCAGCGGAGGTTCTTTCCTGGGCCTGCTGTACTGGCCCTGCCCCTGGGAAGTGTGGAGCAGGGAGGGGTGTGTTTATGCGGGGTGTGGTGGCACACACCTGTAATCCTTGCTCTGGGGAGGCTGTAAACAAGTGGATCACTATGAGTCTGATCTAGTAGTGAGGCCCTGAACATACTTTAGACCCTTCCCTAAAGTACATGAAAAATAAAAAATAAAAGAATAAAATAAAATAGTGAAAAAGTTGACAAGAATTTGACCAGATAAACATAGAATTATCAGATACTAACATTACTGAAATTCAGCGGAGGTAGCAATAATATATTTACAGTGGAATTATGGTGTTATATTATTTCTTCAGGGAAGCATGCTACTTCCTAGAAATGGTTTCATAGGAGTTCTGAGTTTGTCCCAGTTAAAAGAAATTAAGGGTAAAGGGGTAAAATGACATAACATTTGAGAAATGTTTTAACTTTAGTGAGAGATCTGAGCTGACTATAAAGGTGGGTAGAAGGAAAATAAAAGCCCATGGACACCAAATTATGGAGATGTCAAATAGTAGACCTGGTTATGTGTGACACAGCTATTTAAACAAAATGAATAAATAAATTTGAATATAGGAATTCAAGGCCAGAAAGTAGAAAATTCTGTGAATTTTTAAAAGCAAAATTATTTCAAGTTTAAGACAAGCAGCTAGAAAAATTCTTGAGCAAAGAATTCAAAACTGAAGAAAAACACAGATTATCAGTACTCCAGCAGAGAATAGAATGAGCTAGGGCTAGAACCAAGACAATGGGAAGGATTTGGGCAAGACGGTATCTTTTTCAATAGAGTGTTAAAGCAAGACCATCGTATTTCTTGAATATTGATTCATGGCAAGACTGAGCACTGGGATGAGGCCCTAGCCTGAGAGACCCTGTGGTAGCCCAGCAGGGGATGCTCCAGCTTCACCAGAGTCGCTCCCTCTGCGATGATGTGCTCCATCTCAGTGCCACATACTATCTTTTATTCATCAGTTTTCTCATCATCCTTCCCAGAAAAAGCCAGAGAACACAAATGGAAAGGCTTTATGCTTGGAGTCTGGGCATAGTTGCTTCGCTCTTTCTCCCTCCTAGATGTACAAGCCCTTGCCTTGGTTGTTTTGATCCCGGCTTTGTGGACTGCCCGCTGTCGCCTTCCAGAAGCCTAGAGGCTGACCTCAGTGCCTCTTACACTACTGTCTACTGTGCTCAGAGACGCCAAATGGCAGCAGCCCATTTACGCTCTCCTCCTCCCTGGGTCTCCCCGGTGACTGGTGATCAGCCCAAGCAATGTATGCACAGGCACACATGGTAAGAGGTGGGACAGAGCATTACCACATCCTTGAAACCAAGTCATGATAGGTTATGTATCAGACCTTTAGTCTAAAGAAATGATTAATGGCTTGATTTCAAGTCTTCTTCAAGATAATGCTGAGGAATCTGTTACAGAAAGTTTTTTTTTTTCCATTTATTTTTATTTTATTGAAATACAAATGTCAATCAGACAGTTTCAAAACACCATAACCATACAGAGTCGATGAAATAATACATTGCAAACTGTTTTCCCCAGGCACACTGTGCCAGAGAAACACTTCCAGGTGATTACTGGTCCCACCCCACAGCCCCAGACCCAGTGCAGGTCAGCCTGGAGTGAGAACTCCTAGCCTGCCACACCGGAGGGACATTTCTCAGCAATCCACGGTCCCACGCTATGGACCAAAACCCAGCACAGCCTGGCCTATGAGTGAGGGCTCCAGGCCT
>PVKA01024995.1:11094-33590 GCA_004027165.1 Ctenomys sociabilis
CAGTGAGTGTAGAACTCCAGGCCCGTTGTGCCTGAGATAAATTTCCCAGGGAGTAAGCTGCCCGCCACCTCCTGTGGCCGGGTGGCAGCCCCAGGCACACTGTGCCAGAGAAACACTTCCAGGTGATTACTGGTCCCACCCCACAGCCCCAGACCCAGTGCAGGTCACCCTGGAGTGAGAACTCCTAGCCTGCCACACCGGAGGGACATTTCTCAGCAATCCACGGTCCCACGCTACGGACCAAAACCCAGCACAGCCTGGCCTATGAGTGAGGGCTCCAGGCCCACTGCACCAGAGGGACCTTTCCCAGCCTTCTTGGGTTACGGCCTGTAGACCCGGACCCAGCACAAGCGGGCCGGCTCAGTACAGCCTACTCAGTGAATAAGATCATCCACTATCCTTTTGTGAACCCAGAAAACCCACCAAAGCCCAGGCCCACCCAACTGGGGAACGCCTTGCCTGACACAGGAGGGCTGACCCCAGAAACCAACATAGCGGAACCAAAGGAGCTGCAGCAAAAAAGGAATTGAACAGAAAGTTTTTTAAATGCCGTAAGTTCATTCTTTCGTTTATCTGCTGTCTCAGTTAATTATATTACATATATTTCTGTGTTCTGGCAGTAAGACAGGGCTATACCAGTGCCACACTTCAAATAAATTATACTCTGAAAAGAGAATGATTTAAATCTTTAAAAGTAAACATTTAAACATAAATAGAAGATAATAGATACCATGGTAGAAATCTAAGAATGCACAAAAGAGACATGAAAAAGAAAGTAGTAATCCCAATTCTTCTGGGAACTTGTTTCAATAATGACCTCCTCTATATCTTTTACATTCCTTCTCTACTGACCCTTTCTACTCATCCTATAATTCTTTTTGTTAGTACTGAAAAACCAAAATAAAACAGAACCTGTCATTAAGTGTAGACATTCTTCCATTTCTCTGCTGTTCTTTTAGTTTATTTTAACCAACAGGGTTATGTATTGAAGTCACTTCAGGGACCTTTAAAAAATAAGGATGTCTGGTCCCCAAAACCCAGGAGTATTCTGGTTTAAATGACCTGGAAGTGAACACTGGATTTTTTTTTTGATAGTACATGTGTTTTAGTACACAAAGCTTACTTGTATCATGGGGAGTTTGTATCTGAGGCAACACAAATTTATTCTTTTATTTTCCCCCACACAACCCTCCCTTGTTGTACCTTCAACTGATCTTCCTTCTTCATTTTGTGAACTTTTTCATTTTTTCTCAACTTTTAAAAAAAGTCTCTTTCCCTCTCCTTCCCTGCTCCTTCCCCCATCACTTTTCTCCTTTCCTTTGAAAAAATCTCTTCCTTTTTCCTAACAGCTCTTTTCTTCAGTAGCTACCTATCAATCTGTATCAATCCTCACTAATATTTTCCATTTTCCAAATAAAAGAAACAATATGATATTTAAACTTATTCCTCTGATTTAATTCACTTGGCCGTGTGGTCTTCAGGTGCCTCCATTTACCTGAAAATGGCACATGTATATCCCTCTGTATGGGTTTTTTGAGCCATTTCAAGTGTTATCAATTATAGGAAAAGATTAGAGCCACTGTTCTAAAGGCTTCCGGGACAGTATACTCTGTACACAGAGTGACGCATTAAGCATTCAATAAGTAATAGCTATTATTTCACTAATAAGTGCACCTTAGTGTGCTGTTATGCATAGACATCATAGTATATCTGACAGAAGACAGGTAAGTAGATCTGCCCGGGTGAATCTGAAGCAGCTTAGTAATTACTGGCTGCTCCAAATCTCTTCCACCTCAGCAAGCTGACAGCCAGAAGGCAAGACTTCTGGGACTCAGTTTCTCCACCTATAAAATAGTAAAGCTAAGTTTGTCTAACATTATTGGACTGGTGAGAGAAGCAAAGAATTCATCTTTGAAAAATGCTCTGCAGGTGGGGAACACATCTGTAACAGCTGAGGACCAGAGCCTGCTGGAAGCACCTGTGGTTGGCAGAGACCTTTCTAGCCAGGTTAGCCAGTGAAGTCTACAGCGTGGAGCCTCGCCCTTGCTTCCAAGATGTAGCCACAGATTGTTAGGAAGCTCACTGGCCTCCACTAGTCGCTGGTAAAATTGCTGCAAAGTAGTTGCTGTTGAAAATATTCATGACATTTGCTCTTTATTTTCTCAGTTCTAAGTACTCCCCGAATGATGCTTTTCATAGTTTCTCCCAGGAAAGTAAATAGTGGGGAGAAAGATGGGGGAAAGGCCTGGCCAGATAGCTCAGCAGATTAAAGCACCTGCTTGGCAGATGCAGGGGTCTAAGATTGGATCCCCAAGGTGCTGTGCCAGCCACACCCCTGGGGTGTGCTGAGAAGGTGATTGAGACTGAGCCTGGTGGTGCATGCTTGTAATCCCAGCATTTGGGAAGGTGAAAACAGGAAAATCACTACCAGTCCGATCTACATAGTCTAACCCTGTAGACCCTGCATTAAGTACAAAAAAAAAAAAAAAAAAAACAAGGATGAGGGAGCCCCCTCCACTTAAACCTATTAATTGGCTGATGTTTCTGAGCAGTTATATTGGATCTTCATCCACTTTCCTACAGTTCTTCTTAGTGGCTGCCTTCTTGCCCCCAACAGTAATATTTAATGTTTCCTAAACTTGCCATTGTGCCCCAAAATATTCATAAGGGCTGTAAAATAGAAAAGGATGGCTCCTGGCATTTGTGTAGAGTGAAGCAAGAAAATGTTAGAAATGTGAGAGCAGGATGGGTTCTGTTTCTTTTTTGGTGAAAAAAAAAACCCTGCTACAGAAAGTAGTGTAGATGAGGGGGCACTGAGCCACATATAAGTGAGTAATTATCTACTGTTACAGGCCTCATTATCTCTCCAAATGTTTGCTAGAATTCTTTTGGGCAACCATCTGGACCTAGAGATTTACCCGTGGAGAAAGACTGGATCGTTGTTTTACCTTGAGATGGGGAAATTTCTTTCTCTAATTCTCTTCTGTCATCTGTTAAATAATTTAACTGAGCATCTCTGAGATAGCGCTCTGTGAGTCCTCAGAGTAAGTGGATTCTGTGTGATACTCTCATATAAAATATTCTTTGAAAGTGTTTCTCCCCTTTCTCCCCCAGTAGAGAATCCAAGGACAGTTTGCCATCTGTTGTAGGAATTTCATTAATGTACCTGGTTTCTCTACCTCTTTGCGAGAACGGTCAGTCTAAGTAATTTGTAGCCTTCTCCTATTATGGGCAGGATTTGCTGCCCAGACGCCTCACCCCATCCCCACTCAGTCCCTGCAGTCTCATTAAGGCTTTCTCTCAGGTGGCTTTGTTAACTCAGAACAACAAAGCCTGTGTCCCAAAGCCTGGCTGGGTATCAATAATTTAACAACATGTCATAGACAACAGTGAACCACACTGGTAGGGTTGAAATATTCCTAGAGCTCGACATCTATATGCTGGGCTTTCTTAGTGTGCAATGAAGGGAATACAGGTGGGCCCAGCATTTTCCCGGTTCAGAAACTTACAAGTAAGATAATGACACAGGGGAAGGGTGATTTGCATTACAAAAGGATTTCCTGCTATACCACAGGGTTCGTTTTCAATGTTCTTTAAATTAAGAGCTCTTCTACAGTGTTTAAAAGTTTATGGGCTTAATTCACTGGAGGTCTACAGAAAACACTCTCAAAGAACTGTCTTAGTCTGACACAGTGGCCCTTTCACACTTGATGAGTCGAAATTCTGTACAGCCTATTTGAAACACGATAACAAAATCCAAAATTTTTCCTTGAAATTTTCTCCTGGCTCAGACTTCATCTCAGGCTGGAACCCTCGGGGGAAGCTGAGAGGCTGGTCTACCTGATCTGGCCTGACTGACATCAGGAACTGACTTTCATATATTTGGATGAACAGAGGAACCTGGTTCAGAGAAGTGTCCAGGAACCAGTGTCAGAAGGCAGTGTAAAATATTTTGCTCTAGTGATTGCCTCTGGGAGATGGGGGAAGGTTTTAACAGTACTACCCCACAGCACACAGCTTGACAGATACAGGTACTCCCTGTCCGCCTTCCCCAAAATGGTGCCTGGGATTCCCTCTCTAGTTTCCATCCTGCTGAAATTTTTTCTCATGCCTTCCACCTAAATTACAGAGAGAATTCTGCCCTGCGTAATCCGGAATCTATCTCCGAATTGCAGATCATCTCTGCTCTAAGAAGGGCCCTCCAACTAACAGAACCTCCTTTCTCACCCCTCCTGCCTCTTTCATTTATAAATAGGTGGATTTTGAAATCTAATTTAAATTGCCCTGCTTTCCTTAGGGAAGTTACTCCCTTTGAGATTGGAATGATCTGAAATATCAAATAGGATGTCCTAAATTGAGGTATGACATAGGGTTATTCAACATAAAAATGCCGAGCAGTTTGGACAGGGAACAATTAGAATAAGTTCATGAACATTATAGGGTCATTACCAAGAAATATTTCTTACATTTATCTGAGCTACTGAGACCATTTGGATTAGATTAAGGGAGAGAGATGGTGAGTTCCAGTTCCCAGTCTCAGAGTGGATGGGAGCTGGCTCTCTCACCATAGGGATCCCCACCACTAAAGGGCTGAGATTTGCTGATGAATTGTTTTAAAACAGAGTTGGACTTTAAGTGAACACTGTGAAGGGTCAGGGTCCAGATGACAGGTTAAAAAGAACCCAGGCTGGAGTTGTAGCTCAGTGTTAGAGATCTTGCCTAGGACAAGACCCTGGACTCAATATACAGCACTCAAAACCAAACCAACAAAACTAAACAAACAAACAAACAAAACCCTGCTTTGATTCCTATGACTTGTATGCAACTGTCCTCTGGTCAGTGTTGTTTTGGTCCAGGTCTACACTGCTATCAGGAAGAACAATTTCCTTGCTGTGCTCCCTGCCCTTTGACCTTTCTAGGACTCTTGGACTTTCTAGGCACAGAAATATACTTAAGGTAATTCATCCTGCATAGAAAGTCCCTGGGTTCCTTGTTTTTCAATGTCACTTAAAAATAAGAGACATACTGTATAGCTTATTGTCCATATCAGGCCATATCTAAGTATTAAAAAATTCACTTTCAATATTTGCTCAACAGCATAGATAGAAATGGAGAATGCCTCCAGTACACAGAGGTGAATAGTCGCCTTAGATAAAAGCTCTTTATTTTTTGAGATTTTATGTATGTAATTACATCTAATTCCAAATATCAAGCTAATCTTTTCTAAATTTCAGAATACTCCTGTTGCCAAAGAAAAAAATAAGAGTCATGGGAGGTACAATGGTAGCAACAACTTAACTTTTTTTTTTTTTTGTACAGTAAGTCCTGTATCTCATTAACACTGTTTTTGTTTTCCTCTTCACAATTTCTGTCTGTGACTAGTA
Source organism: Ctenomys sociabilis (assembly GCA_004027165.1). NCBI lineage: Eukaryota > Metazoa > Chordata > Mammalia > Rodentia > Ctenomyidae > Ctenomys > Ctenomys sociabilis. Next base: position 16,479 of record PVKA01024995.1, read on the forward strand.
ACTATTTTCATTTTAGAGATGTATAGGCTGCCACAAAGTAAGATATTTAAATACTTGGCCAAAACTGCTTAACCAGAAAGCAGCAGAACTAAAATTTAATTCTAGGATTTTCAACTCAAGCCTTACTATGGATTTGGTCAATATCATCACTTTTTTATTTTTAAAACACATGAAAGATATTAAGAGTCATGAGTGATGGAACATTGCAAATGCTGTCTCCGCTGTACTGCTTAAGGGCATGTGTGAAAGCCCTTATTAATATACCTGCTTCTTCCCAATGCTGCGCCTTTGCCTATGCCTTTATCTCTGTATTCATCACCCTCCTATGTTTTCCATGCCTGTCCATAGCAGATCCATCTGGCAAAGCCCAGTTTAATTTCACACCTTCTGTGAATCCAGAGCTGGATGCTCAATTGATGTTAATCCCTCCCACCTGTATCCTTCTAGCCTAATTATCCAAAGTGTACTCTACAAATTAGCCCCAGCTGATAAGTTTTCTTTATAGTTTGCTAGTTGTTCTCTGTTTATTCTTCTCTCCCAACCACGGCACAAACCCATCAAAAGTAGGGAGCTCTCAAACATAATGGAACTTAATATTTGTCCTCATTAACATGATTGAGTTTATCTTTTGAGCAAACTCAAGAAACAACAGAGAGATAAACTTACCCACAGTTCCATATCCAAAATTATTACCTCAAAAAAAAAACCCTCAAAATTTTCATACTGTTTTATGCTTTGAAAAGCAGATGCTAGGGGAACTTATATATATGCATATCATATATATAATTTTATTGAGAAACAAATAATAATGAGACAGTTTCAAAACTGATTAGGAGGACAGTTTCAATAATTAATACACTGCATATTGTTGTCTTAGTGGTTATTCATTGTACAAGATGCAGACACTATATCTGTCCATAAACACTATTAGAACAAACCTTTTTATTCATTGAATTAAGAGAATGTAGCTGTATATCTATCCTATTTTAAATGCACACATACAAAATGGTCATTCATTTGTATCCTCTTTTTTGTTTAGTTTTGTCAGAAATGGGCATTCCATTGCCATTTAAATATTGTAGGGGCATGAATTCAGCAAAATAGTCCAATATTGTCCAGTAGTACATAATAGTACTGGGTTATCCATAGGACTGGCAATGTCAGAAGTTGTTGACTTGAGACATATAATGTACAGATTCAATTCTCTATGCTGAATATGATCATCATGTATATCTAAATTATATCACTAAACTTAATAAAATTTTAAAAATAAGCAGGATGGGGCCGGGGAGATGGCTCAGTAGAATAAGCACTTGCCTGGCAAGTGCAAGAGCCTGAATTCAATCCCTGGTTCCACCAAAAAAAAAAAAAAAAAATAATAAAAATAAAAAAATAAGCAGGAGGCCAAGAGATGGAAGGGAAGAGAAAAGAGGAAGGGGTGAAAAAAGAATTGAGATATGTGATGTTTATGCACCAACTCCCAGTGAGGAATGTAATCCTCAGGAACTGTACACAATTACTGATACAAATGAAAGAAATTTAGAAATGGGACACATTTTTGTAGCACCACCAAGTGATTCTTAAAGCAATACTTATACTAAATGAATGGAAATAAAGTGGAACAATAATGCTGAGGTAAGACACTACAGTCTTTTAAAGAAGTATTTCTAGATGGTGAAGTGATCTCACCCTATAGAGAGGACAAGTAACCTTAAATACATTCCCACAATACAGTAAGAAAAATACATTATCCTGCCACCTAGAAAAGTAAAACCAGCAAGAAGGACAGCTGTTTTATAATCTCATGTTCAGGAAAAGCAGGTTTGGGGAAACCAAGGAGGAAGTCAGACTCACAAAGACATTTGGGTGCTCTGCCCTACCTGTGAGGCACTGAAATTCCCTCTGCAGCTGGAGGAATCTCGTACTCTCCACTTTGCTCTGGCTCCATTATTGCTTTTACCTATTAAATGTATGCCAATTTTGCTGAGCAGGCCTATGGTCATGGGCTCTGAGCCCACTACTTTCTAACCATCTGCAGAGAGCCATAAGGGGAAATGACCTTCGAAAAGTGACAGGAAATGCACAATGCAGGATTTTATGATCACTAATAGACAAAAATTCACATTGGAAGAATCTTGCAGGCTACTTGAAAAATACTTCTCTCAGTTATTGTCCAGGACCAACCTAATGAAAAACTTAAAAATAAAGTGCAGCTAATTTTTTCCTTTTCCTTTTTCTTTTCTTTTGCCTCAGAATCTTGGGACATTTATAATATCCAGATCCCTATACTTTCTGTGATTCTTTTCCTAGCTCTCTATCGCTTTTCATAATAAAATAGTGATAACAAAAACATAGACATTCAGCAAACACTTTTATTGGTTACCATTTTGATCCTGATAAATTATGTCTTGAGGTTGATTTTTATTTTATTTATTTATTTTTTTACTTTCAGTGGTATAGGATTGCAGTATATAATGATTATACATTTTGGTGTACATACATAACACATTTCAATTCTATTTTTCCCCTTCCTTCCATCTCCTTTAATTTTTCTAGGATCAAACTCATTTTCTTATCTTATACGTCCTTATACATTTAATTATCATATATTCAGATTAAAAGCATCACCAATAGGCCAAAGAACATAGAACACATGAAGGACAATTATAATAGGTCAAGATACATTGTCTGTAATATATTATATCCTTTTTTCTTGATTTGTTCCCACTATCTTTTATTTCATATTGTATGTATAGCTGCTACTTTTTATTATGCCTTCCAAGAGTCAAAGAAGCAGTACCTGAGGGTGTTGACAAACTTGCACAGTCAGTGCTAGATCAGTAACAGACCTAGCATATAAAGTCAGGCAGGCTCACCTAAGTCCTTTGTCTCTGTGACCACATCATGCATGGTATATGCCATTCATTCATATGGCATCTTTCTGTTAAGAAAGGTTTTGGAAATTAGTTGGCTCTAAAATTACTATAGGCATAACTGATCCCTTTTCCAAGGTTGTGTGCATTAACAGTCAAAAAAGAAACTTGGAGTAAAAACACTACATGTTTGTCTAGTGGAATATTATTCCTATGGCAGAGATGACTACGTCTGTTCATAAGGAACAGGTTTTTGTAATTAGCCTGAGAATTGTTCTAGAACAATTTTAAACTGTTGTTCACAGAAAGAGTGGTAAGAACTGTTCCTAGTTGTTCAAAAACACAAGAGATGAATTAATTCTGTTTCTATTCTGGCATTCAAATTCTGACTTTATGAGTTCTTTTTATGGCTTCATTACACATATGCAACAATTACTCCTTTAGTTTGTTAAATAAAAAATTATGACCGAACACTCCTGCTTTTCTTCATGTAATCTCTAATTCTAACCCAACCATCCATCTTCCTTTGGAATTTACCATATATAAATAACCCATAGATCCTAGCTAAGCCTTATATTTGTTTAGTATGCTACTCTTTGATTAATGTGTTTGTGCCTTATTATCTCTTAAAATATGAAACATGAGCAAAGTTCTTTAATGTGATCATGTGCAAATCCCAGTCTATGAGTGGCTGGCACATACAGTGTATTTAAATACAGAGACATACATACATACTCAAAATATTTATGTCCTATTTTCCCTTAAAAACCTCTTCTGCTGATGAAAAACTCTACTTATTTGTTAGTTCAGTTAAAATGTAAATGTTTAGTACATTTAAAAAGTTTAACTCGACCATCCTGTTTATAAGGAGAAAAAGAACAAATGTTGGGGGGACTAGCTCAGCTGTAGGCCCTTTCCTTAAAACAATTGTCCATTTAAGAAGGTCCTGGGGATCTAAGTCCATCATCAAATCAGTCACAATTGGTCAAGAACTTTAAAGAATGTAGAGCAATAAAACCCATTGTTCTCATGTGGTCCACCACTACCTGTGAGATCAGTGGTTCCTTCTGTGGCTCTACACTGGTAAATCTGCTCGGAAGGCATCTGTCAGGACTATGGAACGAGGTACTTACCTTGATGGATAAACTAGCTCTTTGAGGTTCATTATGTGTTCCTCAAACTAAAATTAATTTTAGTAAATTGTATTTTTAAACTTTATGTGAATACAATATTTTAATTAGAATAACTTTCTCACCATTTTTTCTTTTGTCACTGAATATCATTTTAGCTCACCTGTATGTTCTTGTTCATATAAAAATGTGTTCATTTGTGGTTGGGGTAACACACTCATTTGCAGCCTCTGGAAGGCAGAGATGCCACACCTGGTAACTTCACCTCCTCTCATTGACTCATGAACCCAGTCTGATATTCTGGATTTTTTCCATTGTCAGTCCAGCAGTTAAAGAATGGGAAAGGTCTATAACTGGACTCATATTGCAGTTTTTTCAGTAGGAATAGATAAAAGAAAGGGGGCGTAATTTTGTCCCATTTAATATGAAAATTTCTCATCCAACATCAATAATATAATAAAATGATTAAATGCAAGCACTTTAAAATATATTTTAAAGAAATAAATTAAATATTAGACTTAGTACATTTCCTTTTTTTTTGTCTTCTGAGGTCTTTTGTGTGGTGTGTGTGTGTGTGTGTGTGTGTGTGTGTGTGTGTGTGTGTGTGTGTATTTTAGGGAAGGGTCTACAGGGTGTTCAGAGCCTCACTACTAGATTGGACTCGTAGTGGTTCTCCTGTTTACAGCCTCCCAAGAGCTTGGATTATAGGTGCACACCTGCAATCTTAGTTGCTGTTTCAGCATGCCTCAGGGGCAGGGCTGACACATAGCAGGCTGGGTAATAGAACCCCCAGCCTCTGCACCTGCTTGCAGGGACTTTAATCTGCTCAGCTATTTGGCTGGCCCTTGAGACAAGGTCTTATTATGTAGTTCAGGCTGGCCTTGAGCTCACTTTGTAGCCCAGGCTTGTCTCAAACTCACAACAATGCTCTTGTCTCAACCTCCTGAGTTCTGGGATTACATCATAGTACCTTTCTTTCTAATTCCTGAAATATTTTCAGCTAGTATTAATGTGTAGATATACTTTCATTTTCAATTCAGGAAAGACCTAGACATATATTCCTACACAGAGGAAAATTATTTTATGTTGTTACAGTGATGGTAGATCTTTAAACATGGCTCTCCTAACCATGTCTTCTACATCCTAGTATGGAACAACTTGTGTACAGAAATTCCTAGCCAAAAAATTGCATCTCTATAGGACATATTTGGGGTGTTCCTTCCTCTAATTTCCTAAACAATACAATATATGAACTACTTACATTGCGTTTTATTATTTCATAAGGTTGTAATGATTCAAAGTCTATGGGAAAGTCTTTCCAGGTTAGATTATATATTTTAGATAAAAGAACTAAAGATATATGGCTTTTGGTATCTTGATAGGTACTCTATGGGTACTACAGAGTGACTAGAAACTGTCACGTATTTACCTATGGCAATAAATAGCAAACCAGATGCTTTCCAATTATTAAAAGTGTTATTTCTAAATCCCTAGGAGGAAAAAAAGTGTTTATTCAGAATATACAGACTCTGGCCAAATAAGAACACACACTTCAGGAAAATAAAAACAGCATGATGGTTTCTCAGTAGATGGTGTTGCCCTCCCATGGGGGACCACAGAGGATGTCGTATACATGGCAGAAAATATAACACATTTTCGGCCATTAGAGAAGACATTGCATGTGCGTGTGCGGCAATCTGAGTGACCAACATTACTGAAACACAAGCATGTAGTGCGAGCAAGCATCTGGAAGCTGATGGCCACCACTTGGAGCACCTCTTGTAGTTATAGAGGCCAACGGTAACTTATATTAATCTCATGATGTCTCAAAAATTCAGTATTACAATATTTATATAAGCTCTTTTTCCTGAATTAAGTAAACACTTGTGGGTGGACTCTGTATTGCATGGAGCTTCTTTTTCATTTTAATTTCAGATACTTTGGCATTTTTTGCAGGAGATTGGGGATGAAAATGATCTTTCTTTCCATGCTAGTGTTTCTTTGCTCCTCAGACATTTGACCCTCTCACTCCCTGCTCTGCTGTGGACTTTATTTTCAGCGAGATGAAAGAGAAATGAAGAGGCAGCAGCAGTCCTCATCTGCCACCTTCTGTAGCCACCATATACCTGAAATCCAACCTTACAGTGATTTTTCTATTGTAATAGAGAACAAATTTGTTCTATTTGCACTGAAAACTAAACATTTTTCTGTCAACTGGGTCCTATCCTCTCTAAAGTATGCAGAACTCTTTGTAGCTGCAATATTGTTTTTCTCTTGTTGCCTCCTACCCACCGGTCTATCCCACGTGCTCCCTTTGTCTATAGAAAGGGTGAAAAAACCACTCAGGTTAACATTTTCCTTCCTCCCACGCTGCACTCATACAGGCCTCTGCTGTCTGTTGAAGGAAAGCTCCTGAGAACTGTACTGTAAACACAGTTTTTAAATTCCCCAACTCCAGTTTGGCTTTGACACCATCCCAGCTGAGGTTTATGGCATCCCTTCTAAGATATGGTTCTGGTAAAGTCACCCCAATGCTTGAATTCATCATTTGCTTCTCAGTTCTGTTTTTTTCTCCACTCTAGATCTGTATAGTTAATCACTTCCTCATCCTTATTCACTCAGTTTCAAGGAAACCCTGGCTTCCTGGTCTACCTCTTTCTGGCTCCACTACATGCTTTCCCAGTTCCACAGAATGGCTCATTTGTCTTCTTCTAAAACTTTGATTAGCCCTTTCTCCTCCCTGCCACCCCTTTCCTCTTTGTCTCTCTTCAATTCTCTTCTGTTCTCTGTAGTCACTGTTTGCCTTGCACTAACTACCTACCTCTTGGTTATAAGCACCCCCTGTTCATGACAACATTCACACTTCCTTCTCTAGAGCAGGATTTTCCCTCCCATTCTAGAGTTAAATGTTTAATAAATATCAAGCTGAACATAGTAGAATGCAGCACGGCTGAGGCTTGTTTATACCACTTCTCTTTATCTAAGTCTATTTGTTCCTCACCCTTTTCCACAGTCCACAATCCAAGAGTCATTCCTGATTCACATCCTTACCTCCCATCATTGTTCCTGAAGGGATTTGTTTTTCTTTTTTTCCCATAATTTTATTGAAAAACAAATAGCAATGAGACAGTTCAAATCAAATTAGTAGGGCAGTTTCAATAATTAATACATTGCATATTGTTTTCTTAGTGGTTATTTGGTATACAAGATGCAAATATGATATTCTACTTACAAACACTATTAGAACAGAAACCTCTATTCACTGAATTAAGAGAATGTAGCTATATATCTATCTTAACTATTTTGAATATACAGATACAAAATGGACATTCATTTGTATCCCCTTTTTTATTTAGTTTTGTCATTTAAATATTATTGGTGTGTGAATTCAGCAAAATATTATAAATAGTCTAGTAGTTCATACTAGTATTGGGTTTTCCATATGTCTGGCAGTGTCAGAAATTGTTGACTTGAGCCTTTTACAGCTCAGCATAATAATATGGCTTTAATTCTTGTACTTTGCTTTTTATACTTTTCTGCTGGATGTTTAAGACCAAGGTAAAGCAAGACTTATATAACCAGAATTGTAGCTTTTGTATCTGATAGGAAAAACCAACACGGTGAAGATGGCCATACTCCCAAAATTGCTGTACAGATTTAATGCAATCCCTATTAAACTACCACCAACATACCAGAAGAGATTTTGTAATCATTCATTTCCTTTCTTCTTCCTAGTCTGTAAACTCAATTAGATCATGCTATTTCTTCCAGTTTATTTTCCACTGTATCCCAGAAGAGGGAATAATACCTGAGGGTAAATATTACTTTTTTAAAAAATGATTTAGCACATGTAGTTCCTTCTCATCTCTGGGTAGTTTTGTTCCACAGGCTGCGATGTAGCTCTACTTATAGTTTTTGAGAGCCAGTTACTTTCACTCTGCAACACTTCCTGTATGAAATATTCTCTGTAATCTATAGGCAAAGTAAGAGCTGTATGCAGGATGCTGAACTTGGCATTTATTACTGAGAAGTTTTTGGCTCTGATTTGTTTTGAAATCACCTAAATTTTCCACTGAACTGAATTCATATAGGCATTCAAATGTCTGTGTTGCTTATAGTAGGGAGATAGGTAAGAGTATGTTGGGGAAAATATATGAAACAGGGGATTTTCTTTGTAGTCCATTTTAATCTTCAAATAGCATGATAAAGCTATTACAATCTTCAGTTTATAAAATAAGGAAACTAACTCCTGAGGAAAAAATAACCAGTTTTTAAATAAAGCATTAATAAAACATATTTTCACATCTTAATTTATCTAATTATTTTCCTGATCCCATTGGCTTTTTTAAAAATATGTGTTCAATAAATAAGTGAACTAGCAAGTACATGAATTTCTTCAGGCTATTATCAAGGTTGTTTTGAGTATGTTTGCTCCTTATTTTTCAATATTATAAATGAGAAATGTACTGATAAAACTAACTCAAAGCAAAAATTGAATGTTTCTTGCTGTGAGATTTTACAACAAGAATTTCTAATTTATGTCTGTGGAAGTTCCTTCATCTGCTGATCAATTTCTCTTTCCCCAGAAAGAAAGTATGAACATGAGACACATCGCTAATTTTCAAAGCAGATCATGGCAATGACTATGTTTGGATGGAATATAACAGGATCCTTTCTTAACTTCTCATGTTCTTTAACTTATACCTTGGAGACCGTGTAGTAACTTCTTGAATTTGAGATATCTAATGAGCAATTCCCAATGGCATGAATCTGTTCATTCAAAAGGCATAATCTTAACTAATTTATTAGAATTAGAAGGGTACATTACTCCTTCACACGAGTTGAAAACACACTTGTGATAAAACCAGTGTATATTCCACAAGAGATCTGAACAGAGACAGAACTGCTTTAAAAATGAAAATCAGTCATAGATGCTTAAAATTTACAAAAAGAGCCAAGCATGGTGATGCATACCTGTAATCCCAGCACTTACAGATGGGAGGCTGAGTCAGAAGGTCACTGAGACTCCAAGGCTTGTCTATGCTATACAGCGAGTTCAAGGTCAGCCTGAGCTACATAGTGAGACACTACCTCAAATAAATGATAAAAAGTTATAGAAGATAAACAGCCTATTTAAAGCATACAAGCAAAGCATATAACTGACATATCATCCCAATATTTTTCTATATAAATATTTTCAAACAAATTTTTATCACCTGGGTTTTGACAAAACAAGGGTCAACTCTACCCTTCTCTTTTCCTATTCCCTCTTCATTTTCCTTGGTTCATCCAGTCATCATTAAATTTTCTTGGTCATCCATCCTAGCTCTATTGCTTTCATTTAGGATAATGGTGTGAAAATCATTCCCAACTCCCCTTGTAAAATGTAATCATTATATACTTCAAACATGTGGCAATAAAAAATTAAAAGGTTAGAAAAAAAATCACTTGGGTTTTTTTTCACCTAGCAAAGCTGTACCTTCTGTCATTAGAAAAATTGAAATTATTTGGTTCAATTTGGGGATAAACCTTATTTATGAGTGAAAGGAAATCACAGATCTCTCTTCTGTCAGTTCTGAATCAAAGTAGCAAAAAACATGGAATTAAGAAGATGAGTTACTGTCTCCTTTATGTGCAATTAAAAATTGTGTCAGGGAATGTGGCTCTGATGGATGCCATAATCAGGCTTCTTAGTACTTTTCCTCTCTATTCAAGAGCCCAAGGCAGGGGTAATGCGTGTCTTCAGGATTCCACTCCCCTGCTATGACTGGCCCTCCCAGTGTTGTATTTATTCACGTGTACAAGTATTGAGCACCTTCTCTGTGCCAGTTTCCAGGTGGTACAACGAATCAAATAATATAATCCCACACCAGGCTTCTCCATGCAAGATAGCAGAAGCTGCTGAGGTGATTCCAGTCTTCAGTTTGATCCAAAAAAATGAGGAAAGAGGAAGTGCTGTAACAAAGAGCCTTTTGCAAATTTCACCAACCACTGAACTATCCCCTGCCCCTTCAAGGAGTGTGGATGGGGAGCCGTGGAAAAAGGAAAGCTGACATGTTCTTAATATGTTGCTCTTTCCTGAGGAGACTAAGTTCTTTTCACGGCCAGATATAATATGACAAACTATGGTTTAGACAGAGCATTCCATTGGCAGAAGGAAGCAAAACACACAGAAGAATGTTGCAGTAGATTTTACTAAAATCTTCTGAAACACATTGGGGCACCTTGCCTTAATTCTGGGTGAACAATGACTGCAACATGAAGTAACTTCTGCCTAAAACTTAGTGTCATGATTAAGATACATAAAAATGGCATTTGTCCCCAATTTCCTTCCCTAGGATGCTGGAGAATGAGAATATTTTATTATATTAACACACCACATCTTTACGTTGCAATCACTAAAAGATATGACAGCAACAGTGAACAGGATGTGTAGTGAGACTTCTAGGAATGCTGAATTCCTTCCACGCTTTATGCTTTTTCTATGGAAAATTAAAACAATTGCCAGAGACCATGAAATTTAACTTACTCATGATAGAGCAGTTGCTTTTTTAGAGCATAGTTCTTATGTATCCTAAATTATAGAAGCATTAGTAATAACTTTCTAAATCACTGGTACAACTTGATATCTATAAAATTTAAGTGAAACAAATTTTTATTCTGTAATTATACTTTTATTTTTATTTTGTATAGACATATTTTAAATAGTTAACCTTAAGGTAGGTACACTTCACAGAAAATACTTTTCATCAAGTCCTAACTATTTGCCTTAATTCTCGTATTATCATTTATTGATATAGATTTAATGTAATTGATAAATCAATATTGATAAGGTTATTAACTTTAGTCCATAGTTAACATGAAGGTCTATGGTAAATATAGTACAGTTTATGGGTCTTGACAAGTGAACAACACAGTGTGTCCATCATTTAACAGCATAATAACTGCTTGCCACCCTCAGACTCTCCTTGATCCCCTTGCTGCCCTTTCTTCCCTCCAAACACTGGTATTTCACTGTGTCTGTAGTTTTGCATTTTCCTGAGTGTCATGAAGTCATCATTCTGTAGCACGTAGCATTCTCTGATTGATTGCTTTCAATTAACGACATGCATTCATGTTTCCTCTCTGTCTTTTCATGGTTTGATAAGCCATTCCTTTTTAGTATTTTACAGTACAGATTCCTACAGGTTTCTATCCATTTACCTGTTGAAATACACCAGAGTTGCCTCCCCATTTCAGAAAGTATAACTTATGCATCAGTGTACAGATTTTTGTTTAGATTTGTTTACATTTTTTTTAAATGGCTGCATTTTTGAAGTCACTGTTCTCATCTTGCAGGTGAAGAAGCCAAAGCCCAGAGAGGTTCAGCACCAATGGGTTGTTACGAGGATACAAAGAGACAGAGCCGCTCTCTGGACGCTGAGTTCTGTGTACTCTTTTACGGCATGCTGCCTTCACAACTCTGGTCATTAGTGTGTGGCTGGGATTGCTATGGTGTCATGGCAGCGGGGACCAGAGCAACAAATTTAATGACACAGCTGGGAAAATTTAAAAGCCTGCCCTCAGCTGGGTCGTAAGAGGAGGTTAATGCAACGGTGTCATTACAGCCTGTTGCCCGCCTCCCGAAGCCACAGCACAGTTCAAGAAAATGAAAAAGATTCCGCTGGGGGTTGGCTCAGGTCTGGATGAGCAGCCAAGGTCAGGATGAAAATGTGGCACAGACAGGGAACTGTTGAGCCCAACGCAAAGTTCAAAACTGTGCACTGAATCCCATTTGACCCAAAGTCTACCAGCGCCTGCCAATTAAAAGCAAGACTCAGTCCTCATTTGGAGTTGAAATCAAGTCAGCGTACCACTTCTTGGACTAAACACTTGATGACAGAATGCAGCTTATTTCTAAATCAATCCTTTTCAAAGTAATATGTTTGAAACAGAGATGCACTACCTGCTCAAACTATTTTTGAAAAGCTCTCCCTTTGCTACTAACTATGACATTTCAAGGTCCCCTCATGCCTGCTTCACACCCCCTGCTGTGCACTATACCTTTAATTTCATAATATATGCAGTTTTAAATTCAACATTTATTTTTAACACCTATATTTTAATGAAACATGAAATATAAAATGAAACTCTAGTCTGCCTTGTATGAGCATGAAGAAAAATCCTAATTACCTGTTTCAAAAGTGTGAAGCGCTTTCTAATTTTCCACCAGCCAGTTTCCTTAGACAGCACTCAGTATTATAACTATTTATGCCAATTGTGCTATTTCATGCATAAAATTACCGCATTATTGTTGGAATAGATGCCAGAGAGATATCGAAGCAGGGTGCAATCACTTCACTTTCTATCAAATTGGGCTCCTGAAAGGTATCATAAATTTTATTAGAAGGCACAGGGCTAATGGCAGCCAATCAGTGTTAATGCTGACAAAATTGCTGTATTTTACATTATAAAAACTGGATGATATTTTTGTCAGAGGGCCACCTTTTGTTTTATTAAAAATGCATCATGAAACTACATTGTAGTCACATAAGACACTTAGGAAGTCTGCCTGCGTTCCTCGGGATGTGGGGATGATGTCCTCTCGGGTGCCGTGGCAGCGGCTGCAAGGCAGCCTTTGCTCTTTGGCACCTGATTAACGGTGGCATAAAATGAAGCAATGCAAAATGCATCCCCCTTCTATGGGCACCGTAATTCAATTGCACGCAGTTTTATTCTCTCAGGACCCACTCTTTGGGAAACAAATATTAATGTTCCACTGTCCTCAGGCCCTTTATTGTGCTATAAAAAAATTGTTTTCGATTAACCTGCCAATTGAATCTGGAGAGCCGGGTGGTTTTTAAGACTCCCTTGCTTCTTCCTGAGGCGCCCCAGTAAAGAGTGGCAGATTACGAGGATGCTGGAAAAGGCAAAAGAAAGTTTGGTGCAGAATTCTGGTCTTTTGAAATGGTAGTGACTTGAATTTTACCGGAAGAAACAACACCTTTATGGAGTTGAAGCTTGGTGTGTGTGGTCTCCGGAAAATAACTTAGTCACCCCAAGAACTGACTGCCCTTTATTTCTCAAAGAATGGTGTAAGATGCAGGATGTGTTGGATTGTGGTGTCGAGTTCAAGCACCTAAGGTAGTTGAATGTCAATGGAGTGCCCACTTTTGACAGGTGTAGACAAAGGAAGGGTTGTAGAAAGAAAAAATCATGATGTGTGTGTATAGACAGTACAGTTGGGATAGATAACTCTGTGCTTCTACATAATTCTATGAGAGGCAAGATCTGCACTAATGGTGGTTGGACAGGATATTATGTTAGCTTTTAGTACTATGGTCATCCACTAGGTAAATAATTATTGAATTTTTGATATAATTGAGGTATAAAAAATAAGTAAGCAACTACACTCTTAATTCACTGATAAGAGATATCTGCTAAAATAATATCTGTAAATATAATATCATGTATGCACCTTGTACAATACCAAAACGTAATGAAAACAGTTTGCAATGTATTAATTCATCGAATGTGTATTATTAAGGTGTTTTGAAACTGTCTGATTGACATTTGTATTTTAATAAAATAAAAATAAATGAAAAAAAAATACAAAAAAAAAAGATGCAGGATCCCAAAGGCTTTAAGGTACCTTCTATCTCTAAAAGTCCAATATATTTAGTGTACTAGACATACACATGCATATGAACACCCTCCCCCCACAACACACAGTTGGAGAAACAATTTCTTCTTACCATTGCCCCTATGAGCCACGCCTTATGTAAACTGGTATCAAAGAGAAGCACTGTTGTTAGCAGAACTGAAAAATGTGAGTTAGGTATCTTGTCCTTTTGTTGCTGTCATTTTAAATTTTATTTTAAAGGGAAGAAGAAGAAGAAATAAAATAAATCAGAATTTCAAATTACAGTAATAGAGTAATAATAATATATTGTGTTTGTTAGCTTCATAATAGTTACTGAGTGTACAAGATATAGGCTTGAAGTAATGCTCAAACAGTATTAGCAGAAATCTTTCTTTTCAACAAACTAGAAGAAACTAGCTGCATAACCATCTTAGCTATCTTGTGTGGATATATGTATTTTTCTCTTTTCCATCCTTTCTCCTTCACCTCATCAGTTTGTTTTATTTTAAAGTTTCTTCCCATTTCAGACTGTCTATTGTGCCTTTAGGATATTATTTACTTGTTCAGCTTCTCAAACTAGTGAAACAATGCATTGCTTACACATATGGCCCTGATTTATTTCACTTGAGTATGGTCTCAAGTTGCATCAGTTTACCTATAAAAGTCTTAATGTTGCTGTTTCATTCCAAGAAGAAAGATCCAATACATTTTAGTAGTCTGTAATCAGCAACTAGAAGCAATAAAAATGAGTCGTTCAAATCTCAAACAGGCAGACATGTAGAACAAATGAATCTGATATTTTCTAAAGTTTTCACCTACATCAATAGCAATGTGGACTTATGTGGTGTTGTGTTTACTTAATTATAAAGCCCAAGAAGGAAAGGACTCATTTTCCACTCATTTGTGCATTCTTATTGGTCAACACTAAACAGTCACTCAGAAGTTACTTTGGGACTCTGGTTATGTTTAGTGTTTGACTGAATATAAAGTTGCTGATAAACATGGTGGAGCACTGCAAGGAAGTTTGTCTCTCCAGAAAAAGCAACTTTGTTGTCGCTGTTGCTTTTCATGTAGGGTTGTAGGGTTGAATCCAAGGTCTTGCTCATGCTAAGTTAGCCTACTCTACCACTAAGCTGCACCCACACTTTGTTTGAAGGTAGGGATTATACACTAGATGACTCAGACACTAGAAAGCCAGATACGTGCAACTACATCTTTAGCTTCTGTTTCCACTTGACTATCACCATAAAACCATTTTTAAAAATCTGCTTATTCCTTACTTTATTTTAGGTTAATAGTAGCATTTCCTCATAGAAGCAGTGATGAGCAGTTTGCTCCTTGGTGTTACATATCACTGACAGGAGCTGGTAATTGCAGATCCTGTTGCACACATTCCTTAAAGCTTAGGAGTGTGCCTCGACAGAATGCACTTGTAAGCAAACAATATACACATGCTTATATAAAACAAGTTAGATGTATTGTACACAATAGCTAATTAGCAAGTTTCTGTGGCTCGTGACTATAACCCTGTACCAACCAGCAAGGTCTATCGGAAGTGGGTGAGTGCCTTGAAGCAAACCAGGGATAGGGAACACACTGCACAGCATACTTGGCATGTGAGTCGGCCATCAGCGGCACTGCCTCTTCATTCTTCAGAAGACATCTTCCGTCCTCCTCAACAAGCAACCCATAAGGAAGGAATGTTTTCCAGGTCATTAAAAGGGGCCATAAATACACTAGGACTAAAAAACAAATGACTTTTAAAATCCAACATTTCCCAATGGCTCGATCTCAATGAATCTTTACTCAGTTTCTGCACAGAAACTGAAATCTGAGAAATTTCACATTGATGAAAACAGATTCCTCAGACCCTATATCCTGCTTTCACCAAAGGAAGAATGCTATATTTCCACTCTCCAGAAAAGCAATTATTATTTGGATTTATTGAGGTGAGGATGCAGTTTGGAAGAAACTCTCACAGCAATGCTCAGACATTAATGAAACTGTGAGTTAGAAGAACAATAGGGATCCAAGCGTGCACTCATCAACTTGTGGAGCATGGGACTGGCATACGGTTCTCATTATATACACGTGGTGGCCCCATTCTCTGAAGGTGTTTTAATGACCTAAGGGATTCTTTCATTAGGATGTCTTTAATTATTCCCAAAGTTACTGTCACCTTTACACCTAGCCTCAGTAGTTTAAAAATAGTATTGGAGCAATCTGAAACGTAAGTACAGCTGAGGTATTATACTATTCAACTAGAATACAAGGATAATTCAAGGTTATCAGTCCTTTACTGTGAAACTGACTGAATTGTCTCTTCTCTAAGGGGCTATAGCTACTTGCTTAACACTTCCTGTGATACATCTTTTAAAAGGAATTAATATTGTTTCAGGCAATTTAAAGAGCATGTGTGAAGCTGGATATTGTTATTTATAACATTTTTGTACATTGCACTCAAAATATTCAGAAAATGGAAGTAAAGCATCATTTAATTGCTGTATTCACCTTGCAAGTGACATGTGCTTAAATCAGAATCACATCCTGCTCGTAAGCCTTCCCATCATCCCTCATATTATTACTGAACTCGCCTGTTGATTGATCATCCTGTATGCCAGTCCTAGGCTAACTTCTGTTCCAATGTACCTATGAAATTTAATATTTGTTTTTTAAGCCACATCAAACTATCTGAGGTCAAAACAGAAACCTTCAGATGTCAACTGATCAAATAGACTTGCCCCTTCTATTGTTTAAAATACAGTTGGGAGATTGAAATACTCATTGGAAATCTAAATAACCAAGAACATTTAGCAAGCACTCAGCTGCAGGGTTGTCAGAGGCTGACACATTACCAACAGAATAAGATGAATTGGATGATAACTGGTCAAAGAAATGAAGGAAGCAGGCTATAATCACTTTGTGAAATGGAGGGACCCTGGCTCCCAAGTCGAAGGTACATGTATTTAACAATCTATCTCAATTGATCAGTATCTAAAGGTGCATATTTTGATCATACAAAGCAACTGGCCAGATCATCTTATTGATCATCCATTTGCTTTATATCCACCCTATAGAGAACTCACTTGTAAGCCTGCCAATACCCTGGTTGAAGCTCTGGATAAGACACGAGGGCAGATGAAAAGTCACATTTTGTGTTTAATTTTTAAAATTGGTATTGGGAGCCGGGCATGGTGGCGCATGCCTGTAATCCCAGCACTCGGGAGGCTGAGGCAGGAGGATTGTTGTGAGTTCGAGCCCAGCCTGAGCTACAAAGTGAGCTTAAGGTCAGCCTGAACTGCATAGTGAGACCCTGTCTCAAAAAGACAAAAAAAAAAAAAAATTGGTATTGGGAAATGTTTCTGGTCTATAATAATCACACTCATGGAGAGCTGGTAAGCACAGCATGCAGTAAGCGTGAAGGATCATCAAGGGCCCTCCCTCTCATTTCTTGGTTCTGGTTGTTTCCGATACTTTTAAGATTTGC
>PVKA01024996.1:0-33516 GCA_004027165.1 Ctenomys sociabilis
AACATGTTCCTCTTAAGAATCTGGGGTTTTACACACACACACACACACACACACACACACACACACACACACACACACACACACACGTACAACCAGAAACAAAGTTTAAACGGAATAGCTAAATAGAAGCCCTTCCACTGCAGTCCTGTTAGGCTCAGGTGGAAGCCTGGTAGATAGGAGTGGGGCTAGAAGATGGTGTCAGTGTTGAGGTGGATATCTTGTTTCAGGAGTTCTTGTGGATAACAGTTTTTCTAGTGTTGCCAGTGCACAAATTGTGCAACTCTTGGTGGTGATGTTTCCTACCAGGGTCTTTTTTCTGCTCTCAATCTTTCTCCACCACTCTTAAACTTCTCTTAAAAACTGGTTGCCTTTTAAAAAGCTAAAATGATTGTTTTCTTTTTTCAGATAGGGTCTCACTATATAGTTCAGGCTGGCCAGTGTTCACTAAGTAGCCCAAATTGCTCTCTAACTCAGTGATTGCCCTGCTTCAGCCTTCTAAATGAGGGATTACAGGGATTTTTGGGCTGTGCTGCCACCTCAGGCGAGATTGAGACCTTTAAAGACACAAATACGCACAGATGGGAAAATTTTTAGAGATGCTATGAGTTACTTTCACCTCAGTGTGAGAGGCTGGCAGTACATTTTAAGACAAGAGAGTGAGGGTGTGTGATAAGATGAGAGAGCTACAGAAAGAGGAGCATGGTGCCATGCGCCGGGATGTGTGGAGGGCATTCAGAGCAGGCGCACTGAGGGGAGACAAGAGTGGCACAGACAGGAGGAGCCCGCGGCCTCTGGCTGGCACACGCAGTGTGCCGACCCCCACGTGTTTGTTCTGAGCCAGGGTACAGTTCAGGCTGGCCTCAGGGCATGGTTCAGGCTGGACTCGAGCACACTGCATACTCCAGGATGGCCTTGGATTTGTTGCCACCTTCTGCCTCATCTTTCTGAGTGCTTTGGTTGCTACCACGAAGTTTGGATATGAAGGAGGAAATTTTTGGCAGAATCTAAATGCAGAGAACAAGAATTTGCAACTCACTTCAGTTTCTTCTGGGCAGAACAAGTCAAATAAACTGCCAACTCCTGAAGGGAGAGCTATATCATACTTTATAATTATAAGAGTCCTGAGTAATACCATACACTCTGGGCTCAGTGTTTTGCTGCTCATGATAATAAAAGAACATGCTTCCTCTTTCATAAATAAGAAATTCACAATTTTAGTAGGCTAGGTCTTTTAGCCAGCAACCCCAAATAATTCAACATCAAAGAGAGCCAAGGATGTGCCATGGCTTGCTGACCTGTTTTTTTTTTTTTTTTTTGTTGTTGTTTGTTTTGTTTTATGTATGTGGTATAGGGTCTCACGACACAGCTCAGACTTCTAGTCATCCTCCTGTATTAAGCCACCCCAGAGCTGGGATTGCAGGCATGCACCACTACACCTGGTCTCATTGGCTGGCTCAGCACACCCGGGGGTGGGACTGGTGCGGCATATGGTACCTGAGATCAAACCTCTGTGAACTGCAGTTTTGATTGGAAGTTAAACTGCTGCTTCTGACCTCTCCATTCTATGAGGGCTGGTGTATTAGGCTTGGAGTAGCATAGAGAGAATGAATAGAGAAACAGTCACTTAAAAATGATGGTACTGGTGATTGACCCCAGGTTCCTTCCCCTCCACCCCCAGGACTAGGGATTGAACTCAGGACCTTGTGCTTGCCAAGCAGGTGCTAAAGCCACTCAGCTTTCTCCCTGGCCCTGACCACATGTTCTTGTATGCGTTAGGCAAATGCTCTATTGATGAGTTACATCCATGTTCCCTGAGTTGCATAACCCAGGCTGGCCTTGAACTTGTGGTCCTCCTGCCTTAGCCTCCTGAGTATCTAGGATTATAGGGTTTCATCACCTGACCTGGTAAAAAAAAGACTCTTTCATTACCAATTTGATAAATATTCCTTTGTTGTGAAAGTTCTGTGTGGTTTCTCATAGGGGCTACAAAGGCTGTAGACTGAGTCGCTTTAGGGCCATCTTGTTAGCTATTAAACTAGCTTAAAGAAAACTCATTGAAGTTTTACAAATTCCAGTCATACTAGCTTGTGAGAGTATTTCAAGGAGTGTGGGAAGAGGTGTATATATGGCGGGAATATGGGAAAGTGGGGTGTTGGGAACCTACAGTAGGATAGGAGTACACCTGTGCTGTGAGCAAGCGTGGGAAGTGAAGGTGAAGTGGGGTGGTGGTACTGGAGGACAGGCGGCTGAGGACTGAGGAGGTCTTGGGGGCGGAACTTAATTAAACAGGGGTGTTTCTGTTCTAATTCCTAGCTAGGTGGTTCTTGTCTAATCACCCAAATTTTTGGAATCTTTGTTCTTCCCCGAAGTGGAGGTGTTGCCCATTCCTGTCCCTCTACTATTAAGTGTTTCTGTGAGGCTAAGGAGAGATAACACATAGGAATGTGGTACAGTTAGAAACGATGGAGCTGAAGGAGTCACCCCTTCACACCATTTAATTCTGAACAATATTCTGTCCTATTCCTGCTTCCATTGTCCTGAGAGGGGTAGAGAATAAGAGAATGAAAACCCAGGAGATCTCTGAGGCTCCAGCTGAGGGCATGTGTGTGCTGGATCACCTAGACTGGCCTTCCAGCCCCCTCCACCCTACCACTGCCTCATTACAGGCTCCCAAATATGTGCTTCATGCCATAAATGTAATAGGGACCAGAGTGAATGCTTGCAGGTGTATGCTTGTCGAGAACCTCCAAGATGACTCTGCACCCCCTCAACGATTCTTGTCCATCACACATAGAGATTTGGGGGAGGCATCTAAATTGAGGTGCGTGTCCTTAAGTTTCCAAAGCCTGTGTTATCCAGGTCTTTGTTGTTTTGTTGCCTTTGCTACTTTTGTGTGCTCTGACTGTGTTCGGTGCTTTTCCATCACCCTAGCACATTCTTTTTTCTTTTTCTGGCAGAACTGGGGATTGAACTCAGGCCCTTGTGTTCTCCAGGCAAATGCTTATTCTACTGAGTTATCTCTCCAGCCCCACTCCAGCATCTTTTGTCAGTGTCTTACTCTCTGGACATGCCCTGAACATACTCTCTTAGGGGGCATGGATTTGCCCTGAGCACAACTTACAATGATCCTTAATAAATGTAGCTGCTTAATACTTCCTACTAGATAAAAATTGGCAATTCTTTTCTTGTTGAATCCCAAGAGCCTGGGGGGCACTGAGATAGCTCAGTGGTCTAAGTGCCTGCTTAGGCAAGCTCAAGGACCTGGGTTCAATCCTTGGTATCATATGTTATGTCAACCTTGCCATGGATACATGGTTGGCCACCAAGACTGGGCATGGTGGTGGCTCATTTCTGTAATCTTAGCACTGAGGAGCCTGAAATAGAAGATCACTATGAGTCCAAGCTGTGTAGTGAGATCCTGTACCAAATACATACAAAAATAATAAAAAGGAACCTAGATTATAGCAGCAAATTCATTTATGAATTATATGGTGTTTCGTAGTGCCTTCATTAGGAAGGCAAAGGGGTGGATGGAGGAGAGTATAATACCTGAGGGAAGTAAATAGTTGTCACTTCTAGTGTTATCTGAAGTGCAGAAAGAATTTGGAAGCAGTTCTTCCTCACAAATGGGGGTGGAGCCCAGTCTCAATGTCAACTTCAGTCTTGAAGCTGCTATGATAGGTGCTGAGGTTTGGGGACAAGGGGCATACTGGGATGAGTAGAGGGGATGGAAGCTTAATTGGTGGAAAAAATGAATTGTTTTCTAAGTCTCTGGATAGGAGTTGAGGATTTAGCCTCCATTTCCTGTCCATTATAGGCATTTGTCCTATACCAGCTTGAAGGACAAAGGTGCAGCTATATCCTCAGCAACCAAGAGTTCCAAAGTAAATGACATTGAGGTGTGGATATGTGTAAAGCTATAAAATAAATGACTGAGTTGGGGAGTCTGAGATCTCAGGGTGGTGGCAGTTTGGAGACTGTATAAAGGGGATTCAGGGTGGAAGAGGGACATGCATAGCCCTGAATTATTTGTTGAATTTTCTCAAGCCAAATCAGGATTTGTTTTCTTTGTTCTTCTCTCCCAGTATTCAAGAGAAACGGAGGAACTAAGGACCAGAGGGCCTTTATACTGAAATACTCAGCCCCAGAGAAAAAACAGAGTGGGTGGTTGAGAGGGAAAAGCAGAGTTAAATATTTCCTCTGAGCAATGAAGAATGAATCCAAGCCCAGAACTATAATTCATGGGGCCTTAGATGGATCTCCAGCTGCTTCAGCTGTCTCCACATCTGGAAGAAGATTGGCCAAGGACTCTACTAGTTGTGGAAGCCAGGGGATGGAGGAGGCTCCATAGGGTAACATTCCCTGGGTCTCCCAGGAGTCCCCCCGAGGTCTGTGCCTGTCTGGGTGTTGTCTGTTCTGCCAGTGCTAAGGCACAAGTTTCAAAGAGCAGGTGAAGCACATCTGGGGCTTTAAGGATGTTTGAAAAAGAGTGATAAAGACATAAATTCCTAAATCTGTTTTCTTTTTTTTTAATAATCTTTTATTTATTCAGTAAAGGGTTTTGCTATACAGTTTGGATGCACTGTGATCTGGTGGCCATTATGGCCCACCCAGGGTTCTGGGGCCAGCATGGCATGCGGTACTGGGGATTGAACCCAGGTCCTTGTGCTTGCCAGGAAGGCACTTAGATCACTAAGCTATCTCCTAATCCATAAATCTATTTTTATGTTGCTGTATGGAACCTGATTTTAAATCCAACATAGTGAGCCAATGATTGATAATCTATATAGACTTCTTTAATCACTTACCTTCCCATTAAAACCTCACCTGGACTGTAGCATTTGCCTCCCTAACTCTTTCATGTTTTTCTCTTATTATTATTTTTTTTAATCCTGCCTCAAGTTTATTTGTACAAGGAGCACAGAAGGACACCAGCCCCCCATAGATGGCACCCCAGGGGTCACACCAGTCCTTCTGTTTTTACATCAGCAGATAAGAGGCTTTTATGTGGAGCCTTCACAGGGGCCTGAGCACCTTTGAGGACCTGGGCTGGAACAGAAGCTGGAGCCTGGGCCTTGGCTGGAGTCTGGGCCTTTGGTCAGCAAAGCCTGTGACCTTGGCGATGTAGGCATGGATACGCTTCCCAAGCTTGGGGTGAGCAATGTAGGCTAGTCAAGCAAGCCTGCAGTTTACTCCCTTTGGGATGATCTTGGGCTTGACCTCCTTGGGCCTTGATAGCCTTGATACATGCGCTCATGGCCTTGGCATTGTTTGCTTGCATCTTCTTAAAGCCCTTCTCGTTGTGCTTCTTGGCAAGATGAATGTTCCTAAGGAATTTGGGATCTACCCCCTCAGAGATACATTTCTTTGTGACCAAGGTTTTTTGATGCCATTTCTGTGCCACTTTTAGGACTGGATGGATGTGGTACGGTTCTTGGACTTGGCCATAACTACACTGCAAACTGTAGCTGCCAAGTGACTGGAACCAGTTTTTCTTTTCTTTTGCAGACATCCTCCAGAATGCTCCGTGGTGCAGGGGAGTTGAAGTCACCCTTAATCTTGATCACACTGGATTGGCAGGATCTGAAAGAAGGGAAATCTGAGTGCCACATCTAAGCCTGTCACTGTCTCTTTCTGGTCTCAGGCATCACCTTTTTGAGTTGATCTTGTACTTTGAACATCCTAAGCCTACTTGGCTCTCAGCCTGCACTGGGGACTGGTGTGGAGGCTGGAAGAAATGGAAGGGGAGCTCCCTGGATGGATGAGCTCCCTGTCCTGTGTTGCTGTGGCCCAAACCAGGGACAAGAGTTGAAAACTTAATTAGCAAAGGACACACTCAAACTGAGTATTCTGATGCTAGAGATGGACTATGTAAAAGCTGACAGGAACTAGGAGAGAAGGAGCAACTAGAACTGTATGAGTTCATTTGGAGATGCACATCCACCCATCCATCCACCCATCTGTCCATCTGTTTATCCATCTATCCATCCATCCATCTATCCAACCATCCGTCCATCCATCCATCCATCCATCCATCCATCCACTCACACAGTATGGGTTTCTGTGCTCCACAGTGTGGGATAGAATCGTGAATGAGACAGAGAGGTCTCACGCTCATTCTAGCAGCTGATGGAGTGAGTCAGTAAATACAGAAGTAAAGACTCAAGTGAACAAAATAGTTTTAAATAGAGATAAGTACTAGGGACTAAATAGAGGATGCCATCTGGCTCATGATGTGGGACGTAGTTGCTGAAGAGCTCACTTGGGCTGAGCCTGCAGGGATAGCAGGTGGGGCTGAGCTGGGTCACCAGCCCCTGAGCTTGCTCTGGGGATAAAATGTCTTTCCGTTTCCAAGGATCTTAAAATCATAGAGGATTGGGGGGAGCAAGAAGGTGGCAAGAAGGCAGGGGTAGTAGTAGTAGTAGTTTTGAGCAACTCCGTGTGGCCAGTTTCTGAAGCCACATGGCAGTCCCCAAACAGAGTGAGAAGACATTACCATTAGCTTTCCTCCTGTCCCTCCTAAGAATACTACAGAAGTCAGAAAGTGATGATGGCAATTGTCTTGGAGGCCCCAGGAGAGCTTGACAAGAGCAGTGAGAGTCAGAATAATAGCATCTAATAATAATGTTAACAGTGCTGTTAGATAATACTTAATCAACTTTTTTTAGTGCTCCAAACACTGCTGAGCTCTTTGGGAGCATTAGGTCACTTGAGCCTTATGATAACTACAGGAGGTGGGAATGTTACTCTTATTTATAACAATGGAGACACTGAGGCTTAGGGAGGTACAGCAACCTATCCAATATCGCACAACTATCGTCTGGCTATGTGACCTTCCATAGGCTTCCACCAACCATACAATCTTTGATCTTGAAGTAGCCTTAGATGTTATCAGGACCAGAGAGTTCTCACATAGTGCTTTTTTCTAGGACAAGCTTCTCTCTTCTGATAGATAGACAGATTCATCTGATGATCACACTGAAATGTGGATCCTGAGTTGTTCTAACTTCTATTCTAACATCCAGTCTCAATCCCAGTCTCAACTGATGTCTCAGGGCGCCCTGGGGGCAGGATTGGGGATCAAACCCCTGGCCCCTGCACCTGCTTGCAGGCACTTTAATCTGCTAGCTATTTGGTCAGCCCTAACCCTCGATTCTTAATTAGGAGATCCTGGCAATAGTGATGAGACAGAACAGCAGGTACCAAGAGGGGAGAAACAAGTATTAAATAAGTGCTCTCTGTACAGTGCTTAACACACAGAGTATGCAGTACCTGCTAGTAGTTTTGAGCAAGTCCACGTGGCCAGTTTCTGAGTTCTGTGATGAAATAAGCCTGGCTGTGAATGGGGAAGGGGAATCAAAATACTTGGGAAGAAAGGTGCTTCTCTCTGGGTTTACCACCTCAACTGATTTGCTGCAGGTCTTGCCCAAGGGCACCTTGTAGCTTATCATTAAAACTGAATGTGTAGGGCTGGGGGAATAGCTCAGTGGTCCAAGTACTTGCCCAGCAAGTGCAAGAACCCAAGTTCAATCATCAGTACTGCATGCGGGTGCACCATGCCAGCCACCAAAACTGGGCATGGTGGGGCACACCTGTAGTCCCAATGCAAGGGAGGCAGAAACAGGAGGGTCACTACAAGTCTGAGCTGCTTAGTGAGATCCTGTACCAAAGAAAGAAAGAAAGAAAGAAATTAATAAATAACCAAACCAAACAAAACACCTGAGTATGTAGGGAAACAATTGCTTGCCTCAAATTAATGAGATACAGTGGCTCTTGATTGTATGAGTTGCTCCTTAATTATAGGCTCTCTTTGAACAGGCAAACATAGGGCTTATGAGAACTGGAGAGCAAACTCCACACAACCCTCCCATGTGCGTACTGTTCCTTTCATTTAGAGTACAAACACCCATCTCTTACAAGAATTTCAGTTCCTTGTTTCTCCGTTAAGGTGGGGCCTCAGGAGAGTTACACGTCTGTGTTGTCTTTCTGCTTGAAGCTCCTCTAAGAGTGGCTTTTTTACAGGGTGTCAAAAAACACCCTGCCCTGATGCAGCAGTAACTTGCCTTCTCTTTCCTTCCCGCCAGACTCTGCTAAGCAGTGCTTCTCTCAAACTCCCCAATTCTTCTCCTCTGCCCAGTTTAGGATAAAATCACCACATACTCTCTGGTTGGTGTTCCTCTTGTAAACTCAATTCAGAGCTCTTTTGTTTTGGAAAGGGTTTCTAGGTATCATGAGAGCTGGGAAAACCCATGCCAGCTCCTTGTCTTCCTTTCCTTCTAGTCAAGAAGTAGATTCTGCAGTGTGCGATGGCACAAGCCTGTAATCCCAGCATTTGGGAGGCTGAGACAGGAATTTGAGGCCAGCCTGGGTTACAAACTACAGAGCAAGACCTTGTCTCAAAAAAAAAAAAAAAAAAAAAAAAGTACCCAGTCCC
Organism: Ctenomys sociabilis; assembly: GCA_004027165.1. Classification (NCBI taxonomy): domain Eukaryota; kingdom Metazoa; phylum Chordata; class Mammalia; order Rodentia; family Ctenomyidae; genus Ctenomys; species Ctenomys sociabilis. The sequence continues at coordinate 8,435 of PVKA01024996.1, forward strand.
GGCCTTTGGTCAAAGATCAAAAGAGATAATCTTAAGGTACAATGGCTGACTCTCCTATTGTCTGCACCCTGCCCTCCTCCCAGGCAGGAAGACCACCTCTTTAGGCTATCTACATCTCTTCAGGGACTGGATGCTGGTAAATGTTTGTCAAGGGCTAGTCTCCTCACCTGCAGCCCTGACTAGTAGCATTTGCTATACAATCTGTGTTTAATGACCCAGTGTGGGTCCCCCACTTGGTCATTAGATGAATTGGTCACTAAATGAGGAATTGCATATAGTATGTACATTGCAGGACAAATAAATGGTCAAAGGAAACTCCGCCTGGAAGACTTTGCTTTTATTTGGATAGCTCTCACATGTACTCTACTGTAATGTATGACAGAATATAAAACTACACAACTGCACAATACAATGAACAAAAATCATGGTACTGTATATGTTGTAGAGGGAACCAGAGGAAGACTGTACTACCCCTCACCTTGGCATGTTATAAGTCCAATGGAGGGCATAAGTCTGAATAGTCATTAAACAGGTGTTTTAAAAATGAGAAACATCTGTACAGAAGTACATATTTCAGTCAGCACTCATGGCACCCCTCAATGTGGAGTAGTAGTGGCCCTATTCTATTTTCAGTCCTTCTGCTCTCTTTTGGGGAGCTGCTGAGTGGTTGAAACTTTTTGTTCCTGATGGCTCAAGACCATAGACAATAGTCAAAATATTTATTTTACAGTACCAGGGATTAAACCCAGTGATACAGGGAGAAAAACTGATCTCGAGTGGGTGACCTCCAAACAATATAGGGAACCTCCAAATGACATAGGGAAAAAACAATCTCTGGACCTGACCTGCATGAGTTCGTGTTCTCTAAGACGAAGAATGAATTTTAGGAACAAATGGAGGTTATGAGCAGAATATATTTATTGAGGGAAAGAAAGCTCCTGTCCAAGAGAGGGACAGGAGGGGGGCCCCTGAGCGGGTAGTTTCCCAGGAAGTTGTCTCCTCCAGGGACTTTTATAGAAAAACCATGTGGTGAGGCGGGTCTAAGGTGGTGAAGACATGGGAACTCGCTTAGGTGGACAAGAGGTGGGACAAAACTATGGTCAACCAATGAGATTACAAGCACCATTGCTCAGGTAAAAGTGATTAAGTTCAGGAATAGGGAAGCGAGTCACGTAGCAAGCGGGCATGAATATAGAATAGGATTTTATGGGGTAGCTATCCAGTAGTAGTTGGATTAAACAATTCTTCAGTCTCCCTCAGGGTGATGGTCAATCTCGGATGCCAATCTTTAGAGAGGTCGGCATTTGTTTGACCTTCGGTCTTTAGGTCTGGCCCACAGCAGGAGCATTGGTCCCTCCCAGAGTTGCAAGACATCTTGTCTCCTGTATTATGTCTTTCGAGGGCCTGGCCATGCCTGACTGCTTAAAAATATTTCTAACTCCGCTGTCTTCACATCAGGACCTTCTGCTTGCCAGGCAAGCACTTATTCCATTGAGCTATCTCCCCAGCCCAGTCGAATAATTTAGAAGCGTTAGGCTTTGAGTGTTTATCAATTTTGTTTTTAAAATATGCTTTAAGAAAATTTATATAGCTTAATTTTTAAAAGAATGACTATGTTAAAGAGTTGTTTGGCAGAACTCCTGCCATGTTGACAGCATGCACCAGCCCCTGTGATATACCACTCACCTCAGGAACCAGGGCTGACTTGGGTGGGTCTGGACTCCAGAAGGGATTCCCAGGTTTCTGGGAAGTCGCCCTTCTGGCAATAGGACAATATGGGGGTGGAAGACAGTGTGGTTCTGGGACTCTGATTAAAAAATAGCCAAGACAGACAGCAGCAGGAGGTTCAAGGCGGGCTGGGAAGGGGTCAACGGAATATTCATTCTTTACCGCCGCTGCCTCCAGAAGAAGGCTAAAACTCAGGAAGAACTCAGGTGCCTCCAGGGGCAGAAGTAACTAACAAGCTCAAGCACTGGGGTGTAACCTAGGGCAAAACGCGCTCGGAGAGCTTCCCTGCGGCGGTTTCTTGGGCCAGCCCCCGCCTCCAGCCTCAGCGCCACTCCCTCTCTGCTAAGTGGCTCTCTGGTCTGGAGGCGGGATCGAGCTTTCGGGTGGCCCCTGGAGGATAAGGGTTGTGAGCTCTGGAGGCTGGAAGGGGAGAAGGGAGGGGCGCCGACTGGGCAGTCCAAAGAGGAGGGGGCCTTTAATAGGCTCGCCCAGAGCTTGGGTTGCTGCGCCGCGAGTGGTTGCGGAAGAGAAGCGGTCCGGCACCTCCCGCCAGCTCTCCGCTGCGAATTCTCCGCCTTGCACTTGACAGCGGTTGCACTTAAGCTCCCAGGGCGCACTTTGATTGGAAAGGCACAGGTAGGAGGCGCGGGCTGCGGGTGCACACTCGCTGCTCTGGGAGGTGTCTCTCTGCCTTGGGAGGCTGCACTTTCTGGGAGCTGCCGGCTGCCGCCGAGTGTTGGTGGTTCTGCGGAGCGGGCTGCAAGGAGACCGGTGCACGTTGCCGGGGCGCCAAGCCGAGCCCCTTGGCAGAGCGCGGCTGTGCGCTTCAAGGCGCCATGCTTCTCCTGGGCATCTTAACCCTGGCTCTGGCTGGGCGACCAGCTGGCGGCTCGGACTCAGACCGGGAGGTCGTTGTCCCCATCCGACTGGACCCGGACATCAACGGTCGGCACTACTATCGGCGAGATTCAGAAGATTCCGGGGATCAGGGACTCATTTTTCAGATCGCAGCCTTTCAAGAGGACTTTTACCTACACCTGATGCCAGATGCTCAGTTCCTGGCTCCCGCCTTCGCCACTGAGTACCTGGGTGATCCCCTGCAGGAGCTCGCCGCCAGCGCTTTAGATTTGCGACGCTGTTTCTACTCCGGAGACGTGAATGCCGAGCCGGACTCGTTCGCCGCCGTGAGCCTGTGCGGGGGTCTTCGGGGCGCCTTCGGTTACCGCGGAGCCGAGTATGTCATTAGCCCGCTGCCCAACACCAGCGCGCCAGCGGCACAGAGCAACAGTCAGGGCGCGCACCTCCTCCAGCGCCGGGCAGCCCGCGGCCGGGCCTCCGGAGACCCAGCCTCCCGCTGCGGGGTGGCCTCGGGCTGGAACCCCGCCATCCTGAGGGCCCTGGACCCTTACAAGCCGCGGCGTACGGGCATGGTGGGCAGCCACCGGCGGCGCAGTCCCGGGCGCGCCAAGCGCTTCGTGTCCATCCCACGCTACGTGGAGACACTAGTGGTGGCGGACGAATCGATGGTCAAGTTCCACGGCGCGGACTTGGAGCATTATCTGCTGACGCTGTTGGCCACGGCGGCGCGACTCTACCGCCACCCCAGCATCCTTAATCCCATCAACATCGTTGTGGTCAAGGTGCTGCTCCTCGGAGACCGCGACAACGGGCCCAAGGTCACCGGCAACGCGGCTTTGACGCTGCGCAACTTCTGCGCCTGGCAAAAGAAGCTGAACAAAGTAAGCGACAAGCACCCCGAGTATTGGGACACCGCCATCCTTTTCACTAGGCAGGTGAGTTGCCCTGTGTCACTTCCCTGGAGCCAGTCAGTCTCGTTCTCTTAGATTCACCTTTCCTAGCTCTTCAGATCCCCTTCCTGTCTCGCACTGCACCAATTCCATTGATCACCTCCAGCTCCAACCTTGAAACTTACAGGAAAAGCCTGCTCTTAGGCTTAGCGGAGCTCCAGCTCGCGTGTATCCGGGAGGCTCTCCTTCCGAAGGTGTTGGCCTGCCGCGGCCAATCAGCGCCTCCCAAACTGGGCGCGCAAGGGCCGGAACCCAGGAAGTTGCCGCCCCGGTTCCACAATTTGTCTGCAAGGCCAATAGGAGGCGCTAGGAGGATGGTATTGGAGAGGGTGGAAAGAGCTGCCCCTCTTATATGCGGTGCCTATATCCTCTCTGACACCTCCTCGGAGGCTTCCTGTCGCTGCCTGTGGAACTGGAAGGTGACCCGAGGTCAGTATCTGCTACATTTCTGATAGGTGACATGTTATCCTCTTTGCCCTGGGCCCCTGGAAAACTTGGAGTGGGATGTAAGTAATCATTGAGAGATTTTGTGAATTGCATGAAAGTCCAGAGTCAAGTACCTATGGGAGGATCTGTTCTTCAGTTCTGGGTCTCCTTACCCTTCTCACTGGCCCTGTCTAACCGTTTCTAGCCATTGCAAGTGGGCCGTTAAGTTAGGGCACCTGTTTGGAATTGGGACCGTTTCACTGAGAGCTGAGCTGGGAAAATTTCTTTCAATTTTTCCCCATTCTTGTTACCAAGGGGTGACCCATTTGCTTGGCTGGTAAAGAGCAGAGCAGACAAAGGCATTCATGATCCCCTACTAAAACTCCTTCACCTCCTGCGCCAATACAGCGTTCCAGCTTCTGCCCTTGCTGGTGTGGAAGCCACGGAAGAGTAGTCAAGAGCATTTGAAGATGCCCGCCGCAGAGTTGGAGAGATCATTAGGAGTAGACAGATGGACCTGGGCCAGCGTTTTGCCTTCTTTACCTAATACTCTATCTGAAAGAAGCTATGAATCTGAATAGTCAGGTTGTAGGTGTTGATGTAGCTGGATGCTGTGAAGCATTTGGATTCTTGGAATTTCTTAGATACAGGAAACTGGGAGGAAAAGGGCTATCCAAATGACCTGCTTCCTTTGATTTTGGGGGCTCTGACCTGTGAGTGCCTTGCTCTTGTTTTGTCATTATCATAATACGCCCAGCATCTTGGCAGTGGTACAGGATCACCTCTGGGGCTCTCAGTCTCCACTGTTTCCAAATGACCACGCAAAGCTGGTCTGGCGCCCAGGGGCTGGAGCCAGAGTCTTCTACAGTAACCCATTTGGCACAGCTAGTTCTTCTCTGGAATTGAACTTCCTCCTTTCCCAGTCTTCTTCCCCTCCCACCACCTGGTTTCTCTAGGGAGTCTTGGCCTGAGTCTTGTTTCCTTGTGCTCATTCTTCCAACTGAGGTCCAGCTGCCTCTGCTCAGCTTGTACAAGCTCTGCCTGAGTCATGAGGAAGCTGCAAAGGAGGCAGCTTCGACCTCAGCACAGACCAGCTCTGCAGTTAGATTGGTGGGGGAAAGAAAGCAAAGGCCAAGAACAGGATATTTTAATGGGAAAAGCAGCTGTTGCCCCATCTTCTACCCAGGATGCCACTGTGGAGACCGCTCACTGGCTCTAATGCAGCCGACCTCAGCCTCCTCTGCTTATTGGTGAAGGCTGACTTAGAGGCAGCCCCAAGAGGAAGAGCCCCACTGGGAATAAGGGCCATGCCATCAGAAAGGTCCTCCCTTTTGAAGAAGCAGTCAAATAGCACGATAGCTTCTGTTTCTTGGGGGCTGTGTTGTCCGAGCATAATGGGTACAAGATGCATGACCACTTGGGTCAGAAGCGGAGATGCGGAAGATGTGAGTTTTAGAAGCTGTTTTCCCCATAGACATCTAAAGGGTGAAGTCAGAGAACTGGGAGGCTGTGCTGGCAGGTCTGCCATCCAGGTATGTGTGTTATGCTGTGGGTAAACATCTTTCCCCCACTCTTTCACCAGTGCAGATCTAGGGGCCTGCTGCATTCTCAGAGTCTTAGCAACTTCTCATTCCTGAGCTCCCTGGGGGAGGTAGAGAACTGGATGGAAACACAAGCCAACAGCTGCTCTTTCTAGACTAAGGCATATGTGGTCTCCAGGAGCCCTAATCATCCAGAACAGAGGATGCATTGATCACACAACAAGTATTTTGACAATTTGAGGAGTTTATGTGAAGATTGAGAGTAAGTTCAAGCAGTAAGAGAGCACATCTGATTCCTGATTCCGTAAAGCAATCAGCCTCCAGGCTCATAACAGCAGGGTGAGGTCAGCCCAGGACTGGAATGAAGGCCTGCTGAGAATTAGAGCCAGAGTCTTTCTCTTTTGTTTCTCATTTTATTCCTGCTGTTGCGTGGGACAGCAGACGTGAGGTACTGACTGCTGAGACTCAGTAGGCCCTCATTTGCCAGGAGTTCCTTGTCTCTAGATCCAGTTCCTCTGCTGTGTGGCCCCTTGGTGGAGATGGCTTTCATCCATGGATTGGTGCATTCTCTTCATACTTACCGAGGGTGCTATTTCTAGGAACTCTTGTGGGCCGGTGCTACACTATTAGGAAGACACGGCCTGTCATCCCCAGGGATTAACTGTGTGACAAGGGTCCCCAGGGGGCAGCAGCCAGTTAGTTGCACTGTGCTGTGCTAAATCCTGGGACAGAGGCATGGGGCCCTCCCTGGGGACACTGGACAAGGACATTCACCTTCTTGCATGCCTGTGAGCCTCGGATGCCCTGGAAAGAACCAGGCTGCAAACAGGGCCCCAGGGCCAGAAGCTGCTGGAATGGGGAAGGAAGGTTGCTCTCCGAATTGCAGGGCACCTTTATTGCCTCCACCATCTGTTTTGCTTTTTGTGACATTTTTCTTTTGAAATGACTTTGTTTTCATTTTTTATGACTTGTAGTTTATGGTCTTTTGCCTACTTTTTCATTTTTTCCCTGTGGTATTACTGTGACTCTCTGCCATTTTCCTCTCCTTTCCCTCCTTCTTTCCTTCTTCCTGTTTTGGGATTCTCTGGGCAGGATGTTTCTCATCTCTTCTCTTACTTCAATCATCCTGTAACCTCCCCCCAACCCCAAACTCAACCCCAAACTTGGAGGCCTTGTCAGGGAAAAATTCTAGGGTGTGTGCACAGTGGGGCAGCATCCGGAGCTTCATGTGACCAAGACCACTGTCTTCTATGATGAAGCATTTGCATCTGGGTGTGTTGGCACATGACTGAAATCCCAGGTCTCTAGAGGCTGCAGCAGGAGGGTCACTGTGAGTTTGAGTCCAGCCCGGGGTACATAGTGAGGGACTCCAAGCCAGCCTGAACTGCATAGTGCATAGTGAGATCCTGTCTCAAAAAAGCCCTTGAAATAGAGCACCACATTTAGTACTCATGTTAAAAATGAAAATAAAATGATTATATATATTTTATATCCATCTCCCATATGATAAAAAAATCATGCTTTCATTATGATCTGTTTTTTGAGATAGGGTCAGGAAATCAGTCTTTTTTTCTTTCTCTTCTTCCCTTTTTTCTTCTGTCCCCCACTCTCTGTTTTTTCTGTTACTTTTTTGGGATGAAGTTTTTGTTGTCCAGGCCATGCCCTGTGCTCAGGTGATTCTCCTGCCTCAGCTGCCTCAGCTACTGCCTCATTAGCTGGGTCTACAGGTGTGTGCTGCCACATGTAGCTTCTTTCTTCTGTTTTAGCCAGTGGCTTAGTTAAGAAGAGGAGGAAGGTCTTTCTTCACCCTGTTTTCCACTTCTCTGCAGCCGCCACTGTCTCCCGCATTTCCCTGGCCTTTTCCTGACACCTTGACTTGGTCAGGTCACGTGGTGCCTTGGCAGTGAATCAGGCTGGAGTCACACAGAGCTGAGTCTTAATATCTGCACTTGCACTTTTTAGCTGTGGATCCTGGATGAGTCAGCTATTTGCTGCTCACTTTCCCCTCCATGGGATGAGGCCAACCATGGTGACACAGTGATAACTAACTGTGAGCCTCTTTCAAGGATCAATTGTGGAGTCTTCGGAAGCAGGCACCCAGTGAAGCAGCTGCTTCTGATCACTACTTTAGGAACTGCTTAGGACATGCAGCTTCCCATTGAACAGTTACCTCTGGAGCTTTTGTCAGAATGTAAACTTGGGGCAGTCCTCATGTAAAGCCTTGTGCCCCATTGCCCTTGCAAGTGTGTGCTACGCTTGTCTGATGACACTCCCTGTGTTTGAATGGAAGCCAATCCCATTGGTCTGTAAGCATGCTTCTGCAATCCCTACCTCAGACCCTTGCATTTTAAAGCTAGGTAAGTATGTGGAAAGAGGACGCCTGTTGCTGGGGTGCCTACGTGGTTTCTCTCCTTTCTTGGCATTATTAAGCCAGCTTTCCAGCTGTCAGGCTGCAGCATTGGGAGAGGGAGTCTTGGGTTCTTCTGGCATTTCTTCTTGGCTCTTTGGCATGAAGTTTTGCCCTGGAGAAGGGCAGGGCCCCAGAGAGGAGCATGTTTAATCCACTCAGAGTCAGCAGATGGGGTGGGTGCACAGTGGGGGTGAGTTGGTGTCAGTGCAAGTGTGAGGCAGGGGCCAGGAGCCATTCAGTCAGTGAGGCGAGGCCAGACATCACTCTCAGTACCACTTAATCCTGGCTTCCCTCTCCCTGGGTTCCTCCTCATTCTGTCCTTTAGCACTAGTTTGAGTTTTGGCAATGGACATTATGGGGTAGGCTGCCTGTCCCTTCTGAGAACCCTTATCCCCTTTATTCCTGGGTGAATGTAACCCAGAAGCAGTGGGGAGACCCAGTTTGCACCCAGCCTTAAGGCTGCACTGTCTCCATGTCAGCCCTCGTTCTATCTCTGTCACTTCTCTCTAACTTGTGGTTCACTGTGTGATCCTGAGTTAATTATTTACCTTCTCTGGGTCTCTTCTGTAAAAGGGGGCCTAATATTGGTCTCTTCCCCTAAAGCTACAGTGAGGACTAAATATAACATAGGTTCAGATAGAAGACAAGTTAAGGGGATTTATCTTCCCCTACTGGGGCTAATACTGCTGACACTAGCACAAGGCGCTTTCCGGTAGCCTAACTAGCGAGGTGGACCTGGAGCAATGCACACTGTGTGGGTGGCCTGGGTGTCCAAGGCATGGATTCAGGACCTTGTTCTTCACTTGATAGCTGCGTGGCCTTGGCGTTGAATCTCAATTCAAGGAGCCTCAGTTTCCCTCTTTGCAAGAGTGGCTGGCTCTGAACTCCTGTGAGTGTGATCCTGGCCTGCTGTGTTGTGGCCCCAGAGATGAGCTCTGTCTGTCAGGCCCAGGACTTCATGGCAGCGGGAACTCAGTTACATGGGATGTGCATATTTTCTATCTAATTAAAAAAATTAATGTGCTTAGGTTTTATGAATCCTTCTCTCTTTCAGTACTGGAAAATGTTGGGCATCTCAGTACATACGTGGGGAACAGAGTCTGTAGGAAAGGGAGCCTGTGGAGAGTCCTGGCCAGGGCGTGCAAGGGAGCAACATCGATAGATGGGGCCCCTGCCACATGCTGGGCAAGGAGTGGCCTACACCCTGCAGGCAGAAGGAACAAGAAGTTTCCCTTCCCTCCCCTCTTCTGCCCCCCCTTCTCCACCCCTCCCTTCTCATTTTTGATCAAGTCTTGAGCTGAAAAGGTTAAGGCCATTGGAGTATCTCTGAGTTGATTCCAGAAGGGTGGAGACATTTAATGCCACAAATGAGGCAAAACTGGGCCTCTGTACAAGTGCTAGTGGGCGTTCAAAGCACTAAGGCCCACAGTTCATCTGCATCCCCTGATTTAGAGAACAGGGATGGGCGGAACTTCTGATCCCAAGAGTGGTGTCTTCCCTCCAGGAACTTGCACCTGCCCACACTGCCCTTGCCCCCTGTTTGATCCACTGAGGCTAGGTTCCTTGATGGAACCTTCCTGGCTGGGAAAGACTTGCAGCTGCATGTCCTTGCTCTAGGGAGAACCCTCCCTCCCTGAGAGGAAGGACACCTTGGCTTTCTGGACCTCCCTGCCGTAGAGCCAGCCTCAGGAGAAGCTGCGATCCCAGCATGAACTCTTGTCCTGTTCTGGACACTTCTGGGGAGCGGGATGGGGTGGTACTATGTGCTAGCAGGGGCAGCACATAGTATCACCATTCCGTAAGTTAGTGCTTTCCACTATATGCATGAGTCAGGAGATGAGCTGCTGCTCAGGTTTTTTTCTGTTTTAAAAGTTTGTCATTCTGTGAGTTCCTTTTGTGACTTTCAGGGCCAGGAGAGACTGAATGAGCTGGGATTGGGGAAGGAGCAGAGGTGTAATGGATGGGACATTCTGAGTTCTGGCTGAAACTGGTCCTTTCCTGGAGCAGAAAACAGGCTCTGATGAGAGAAAGGACTTAGCCAAAGCCACACTTTCACTTGGTGGTGGGGCCAGGACTGGAATCCAGGCTTCTTAGTTTTTGTCCCTCTGTCCTCTTTCCCAGGGAGTGTGCTCTTTCAGCAGGGAGTGTGCCAGATGCTGGGTGCCGCAGGGCAGGCCTGTCCTGGGGATGAGCTGCAGGCTGTGAGCACACAACCAGCTTTCCCAGAGATGCCTGCATTTGCTCATTGGGATCTTGTGCTCTGGAATCCAGGGACACGTGGCTCCGCTGCCCTCTGCCTCTTTCCTTGGCACAAGGCATCATCCTTTTTTTCCCCAATTTTCCTTTTCCCTCCACTGACAAGCTGCTCTATGATCTCAGCAGTTGAACACTCCCTAAATGCTGCTCCAGTAAACTTCCTCTTTCAGGGTTGACAGTGGTTTTCTTGGATGTTTTAGAACTCTGGGGAAAAAGAACTTTCTAGGGGAGAAAGTCTTCAAACAGCGAAGGCACTTGTTGGGTTGCTGGAAGTGGACAGAGTGCACCATACAGACATGGGCAGCTACACAAGGCAGGCACACATGGCACTGACTCCAGCACTCTCGGGGTTCGGGCTGATCACCCTTGTGGTTCTCTGGCCCGAAGAACTGTTAACTCATTAGGAGGTGTGACTATCACCTGACTCTGGGAAGCCAAGTTTGACTGCTCAGGTGGTAAACTTGTGAGTGCTTTGGATTAAAGTTTGCTGATTTTCTGAACTATGACCACTTTTCCTCCCATGTCCCCTGACCTCATGGACTCCACTGCTTTCCACCTCCCTGAGGTCAGCATGTGAGTGAATGCACAGACACGCTTAATCACAACACTGCCACAGACACTTAGCCCTAGGGGGAAAGAAAACAGAATGGCTCTGCGTGTGTGCTCACGTGCTATAGCTCCCAGGATCACTTCAAATTTGCGGAGTGATTAGCTGGGATTTGGAGGCAAGAGCACTGATTATACAGACACAGTGCATGTCTCTGCTCTGTTACTTGAACCTCTCTGGGCTTCAGTTTCTTTGTCTTGGTAATTAGTCATTATTTCACTGGAGTATTGTGAGGGTTAGATTGGGTCATGCACGTAAAATGCACACACAATATTTCCTAAATCATGTCTATGGTTAGCTGTCTCAGTTACTTTTCTCATTGCTGAGACAAAATACCTGATGCCAAAGTTAAAGGAGGAAAGGTTTACTGTAGCTCAGTTTGTCGAGGTTTTGCTTCAGCCAGTTTGTCAGCTGGCTCCAAGGTAGGGCCGCGTAACAGAGAGGCATCATAGGAGTAACAGTTCATGGTGGGCAGAAGGCACCAGAGCAGCCAAATAGTGAAACAGCAGCAGCCACCTGCCTCTCGCTTTTATCCTTTCCCACCTGCCCTCCCTTTGGGAGGCGCCCCCCACATCCAGGATGGGCTTTCCCATTATCCACACCCAGAGCTATGGTGGACCGTTGGTGGACTGATCCAGCCACCTCCAAAACGGTCTACCTATGAGGCTTTGGAAATACATCCAGGTACAAGTCATGGCATTAGCTAAGACCCTGAGCCTCAGTTTCCACATTTGACAACCATATATAATAATACCCCTGCCTCCTGATGGTGTTTGGAGGGTAATGCCTGGGATTGTTTCTTGCCTACTGTAGAATGCCATGTGCACTGAAAGTGGCAACGTGACGCAGAGACTGTTAGTGCCCACTGATTCCACACATACTTGTCTCAAGGAGAATAGAGGGTACATGAGTGTATTAGTGTATTTCCAAGTTCTGGATTTTTATTTGGTGGGGGGCAGGTGCTAGGGATCAAACTGAGGGTCTTGTGCCTGCTACACAAGGGTTATACCACTAAACTACATCCCCAGCCCAGCTCCTGGCTTCTTTAGGTGTGTAGATTGCATTACCAGCCTGCAGTGCTCAGTAAGCTTTGAATTTCCCACCATAGGAGCCTCCTTACACCCTTCAGCATCCCCTAGGAATATGTTCTACTGAAGCGTGCCACTGGAAGCCCTTGCTAGTGCAGCAAGTTAAACTTCAGTACCAAAACAGGGACCTTACCTTGCCTGGTGGTGTACATCTGTAATCCCAGCATGGAGGCTGAGCAGGAGGATCCAAAGTTTGAGCCAGCTGGAGCAACTAGGTCTTCCCAACTTGGCCAGACACTGCCTCAAGAAGGGTGGGTGGGTAGCTTAATGTGAAGATCCTGGAATTAAGCCCCTGCTCTGCTTATCATTTCTTCTCAGCAGCCCTTGAGCCAGTGGGCTCCATGCTATGAGGACTCATTGGTCTGTCAGTGTACCCTGGGGAGAAGCTGTAGCATGAATGAGGAGAAGGTAGACAAGAGCTGGGTTCAGGTGGAGGCCTGCTTGCCTGATGGGCAAAGGCCCAGACAGCAACAGTAGGGGCATTTATTTATGCCTTTGCAAATTTATAATCAGGAGACACAAGGGTGCCTAGCGACTAATGGCTGAAATTGCGCAGGCAGGATGCTTTTCTCTCAAGCCTGAGGTAGCCTGACTGCTCTAGGCACTCTAGCTCTGTCCTGCCCTCGCACCTGTTTCCAGACCTTCACCCACTCCCAACTCTCGGGTTTCTGTAGGCATATGACTGTGTGTGGTCTCTAGCCACCTCATTCTATTTCCTTACCGCTCATGGAGCTGGATCTCTGGCATGGGCCTGTCTTTGGCCTGTGATACTTTGGCTGAGAATCAGAACTTAATTCATGGTTGCCCAAATGGCAGTCATTCAGCTAGGAGTGAGGCTGCTCAACATTGACTCAGATTGGAGCCCAGCTGCCTTCCACCCCCACCTGCCTCAGTGGCCCTGACCAGGACCTCACCCAGCTGTAGGAGGCACTGTTTCTCTGGTCTGGAGCTGTTGCTATATATAGAGCAGTATCTCTTGCAGTTTAATTTTGTACCTCTTAATTTCCTCCCGCAAGTGCTCCCTGGGTGGGGTTGGGTACATTCTTGGTGAGCACAGAGCTTTCTTCCTCCTTAGCAAGGAGCACCTGGCTGGAAGTTTCTGGGCCCGGTTGGGGTTAGAGTGGGGCTGAGTTGGAATGTCTCATAGGATGCCCGTTACTCCCTGCAAGTCCCTCTGTCACTGTCTCTAACTTCATCCTGGCTCTGCTTCTCTCTTTTCTGGCAGGACTTGTGTGGGGCTACCACATGTGACACGCTGGGCATGGCGGATGTGGGCACCATGTGTGACCCCAAGAGGAGTTGCTCTGTCATTGAGGACGATGGGCTTCCGTCAGCCTTCACCACTGCCCACGAGCTGGGTAAGGCTGCAGTGGGGAGACAGCTGCCTTCTGGGCTTTTCTGGAAGTATGTTAGATGCTTTGGGGGTGGGGCACTTGCATCGGCAGTAGTTTTCTTTTATATTTTCTGAGCGCCCCAGTCTGGTTGGCCAGCAATATGGTCTGAATACCTCTTCTGAGTGTCACTTGGGCATGGCAAGGAGAATATGAGAAAGACCAGAAGGTGTACTTCTGTTCCCACTGAGCTCACAGCCTGGCAAAAGGGACAGAAAGCATAAGTGCATGAGCATGAGGACACCTGCAAAGCAGTCTACTGATAGGTGCAAGCGAGCAGTTTGAAAACTGTTCTGCAGGCTTGCCAGGTTCCCCCTGGTTTCTCCCTGCTCTATCCCTGAACTTCTGCCCTGAGTCCTGCCTCGTTACCCCACAGGCCACGTGTTCAACATGCCCCATGACAACGTGAAGGTGTGTGAAGAGGTCTTTGGAAAGCTCCAAGCCAACCACATGATGTCTCCAACCCTTATCCAGATCGACCGCACCAAGCCCTGGTCAGCCTGTAGCGCAGCCATCATCACTGACTTCCTGGACAGTGGGCATGGTGAGCCACAGCGACAGGAGGGTGGGGCCGTCACTGGAGGGGGTCTTCATTTCTCTGGACCATCTCCCGTACACAAGGTGTGATTACCCTACAGAGCTGGACTTGACGTGGGTCCATCCCAGGTGCTACTTAGTCCATTCTCTCCCTGCCCTTTGGCTCCCAGGCCAGCCGAGCCTCTTCTCCAGCATGTCCTGACAAATATCCTCGGCTCTCTGCAGGTGACTGCCTCCTGGACCAGCCCAGCAAACCCCTCTCCCTGCCTGAGGACCTGCCGGGGACCAGCTATACCCTGAGTCAGCAGTGTGAGCTGGCCTTTGGTGTGGGCTCCAAGCCCTGTCCGTACATGCAGTACTGCACCAAGCTGTGGTGCACCGGCAAGGCTAAGGGGCAGATGGTATGCCAGACCCGCCACTTCCCCTGGGCGGATGGCACCAGCTGCGGCGAGGGCAAATTCTGCCTCAAGGGGGCCTGCGTGGAGAGACACAACCTTAACAAATATCGGGTGAGTGCTGGATCCGCCCGCGCTGGAGGCTGCAGGGAGGAGAGGAACGGGGCTGGAGCCTCCACTGCCCTGGTCTCCACCGGGAAGCTGCCCATCACAGATTGGCAGCGTGACAATAACTATTACACAGCTGCACTGTGCTTCTGTTTCTGGCTCTAGTCCTGTCTCCTCTTTGCATCTCAAAGTGGAGAGCAAAAGTGGTAGGCCAGAGAACTTGGTGAGGCCTCAGATGCATGGGAGAAGCCTCCCGCAGGACTGTAGCCTCAGCCGAGCGCTGTATCCTGTTGCACATGGGAGGGCTCTGGCCACAGAGATGACCCCTTGCCATCAGGAGTGGCTCACTTGCTGGCTCCACCCTTTCTCCCTCAGCAACTGTTTCTCAGTCCGTTTCCTACCAAGGGAGTTGGGACCACACAGATGAAGCAGGCTTAGCACTGAAAGGAAACAAAGCCCCGGGCAAGCTTCAGTAATTTGACATATCCTGCACTTGGCTTCAGACACTGTTGTGATTGTTGTTTCTAACTGAAATGTAATTGAATAAAAGCCCCCTGCCCCCCAAATAGAACTAGCAATTGAAGCAGAGCAACAGAAATCCAAATGTTCTCTGACTACAACATGAACTTTATGTACTTTAAGCCTTCTGTTAGGGTAGGAAAAGGTTTGTGTTTTTCCAGGTTGGAAAAAGAAGCCAATTCTTCCCGTGGGTCCTGTCCCTTCCCCATGCCTGTCCCCATGTCTGTCCCCCTCTGGGTGAGGCTTGGTACAGGGATTTATGAGCACAAATGCAGAAGTATAAAACAGCTTTCATTAAACACCTGAGATAGGTGTAGACTAGTTATTTAAAATCTTTTTTCTGTGACCTGGTGATGTATATTTTAACTAAATCTTCAAGCATTTGTTCAGGGGAAGTTCTGAGCCAAACATGATGTCAGAAAAAGAAATAAAAGATAAGGCCATGCCTCAGAGCTCACATTGTTGGGTGAGCTGCAAGCACCACAGGCATGCAAGATACACAGGGGTGCGTGTTATGTGTTAGGAGGGCAAGGGTGAGAGATTTCCGATGGTGGTGAGGAGGAGGGGGCACGAAGACAATTTTGAGGGGAGGTGGGGTTTGAAGAGAACCTTGAGGTGAGTAGGCTCGCAATAGGTAGGGATGGAGCAGGCCAGGGAGGTAGAGCTGCAGGACACAGGGGCTGGCAGCTGAGACCTGTATTAGAAAGGGGAAGGTAGTTTGGAGTCACAGCACAGCCAAAGTGATGGCCAGGCTGATGGGTTGAGACTGGAGGCTTCTGGGTAAGGTCCTTTTCTTGGTCAAGGGAGTTCAGAGAGTCAAGAAACTAAACATGGTTTTAGATAGAGAAATTGTTATCTGGAAAGCACTTTACTAATCTTTTCGTGTAATTTCTAGAATTGTCTATTATCAGCAAAATCCAGTATTTCCTCCACCTCTTCTCAAGAGACTTGGAATCACCTTGTTTAGTTGAAACCCGGCCCTTCGTGGGGGCCGCTGCCCTTACCCGCTGAGGTCCATTTAGAAGCCTGCCTTAACTATCACAGAAGCCCCAGGGATCCCACACTCAGAACTCACTCTGGCACGAGCATCCCGGCTTGCCCGCTCACCCTATTTGGCTCAGGATTCCAGCAATACTTCAGGGCCTGCCGGGCCTGCCATCCGTTGATGAGCTGGCTTTCCATCTTCTCATGCGCACACTTTCTCCTGGCTGAGTCTCTTGTCACATGCATACTGGACGTCTCCCCCTACCTTGCTGTTGTCTTCACTTCGCATAGCCATTCTCTGGCTGAGGCCAGCCAAGCCAGCTCTCAGGCGTGCCTACCTGGGTGAGTGTGGCTGGAGGGACATGCCCAGTGGTGCTCTCTGGCTCAGCTTCTTCCCAGGCCCTCAGGTAGGCCCATGATACTGACCAGCAGTCTCCAAGCTCTCCAGCTGGGGAGCTTACCCCTTCATCTCTTTCCTCTCATTACCAGCTCCTCTTTCTCATTTTCACTGTCACTGGTGTCCAACTCAATTTTTTATTACTGTAATGAACTACTAGACATTGGATACTTACCATAAAATGAGATTTACTTAGCTGTTGGTCTTGGAGGCTGCAAGTCCCAATACGATGTGGGCTCTGATGAGGGCTTCCTTGGCTGTGTCTCCTCATGGCAGGTGGCATCACTGTGACAGTGCATTCAAAGGGGAGAGACCACACAGTCAGACAGAAAGCTGGAGTGAGGCAGGATTAGGCTCTCTCTTGCATAACATGTTGCTCCCACAGAGCTGATTTGTGAAGCCTGCTTGCTGTCTTGCAGTGTCAGTTTTCTTCTCTCTAGAGCTGAGCTGAATGATTCCTATCAGGGTACAAACCTGCCATGACTTCTTTACTCTTAATTGAAACCTCTTATGGGGTCCTGTGGCCTCTCCAAATGTACAATTTGTTTCTCCAATTTCCTTTAGAGCAAAGTTGCTTGGAAGAGTCATGCAAACATGCTCAACTTTCTTCCATCTTTTCTCCAGACCTCCCTCAAATCAGGACTTCACTCTCAGCCTTTCTCCTAACAGCTCTTGTTCAGGCCTTTGGTGTTCAGTTCCCATTCCTCCCCTGAGCTGCTGCAGCCCACCCCTCTGCCTTCTTGTGGCATAGCCTTCTGGCCCTTGCACGCCCCCTGTGTCATGCGTTCTCTGCTTCCCTTCCTAGCTGCCCCTCACATGCCTTCCTTTTTTCTCTCTCCTCATCTTCTATGGGTTGGTGTGCTCGGGCCCAGTCCTTACCCCCCACCCCAGGTCCCCACTCAGTCTTTCATGTCATTCTTCTAGACTGAAGCTTTAAATACCGTGGTGAAAACTCTCCAGCTTGTGTCTCCAGCCCAGGCCTCTGTGCTGAACTACAGGTGTACTTGTCTGGGTGACTCTTAGCAGCCCTGTGCAGATACCTGGTGGGCTGAACTCCTGGCCACTTCCCTGAAGGCTGCTTTGGCAGCTCCTCTTTTCTGCTGTTCCTGCTACAATCCTTTTCCTTTTGCTTACCATGTGGCTCACACCCATTGGCTCTCTCTAAGCCTCTGGATCCCATTTCTCACTGCTTCTCCTGCTTGTCTTCTGCCCACCATCCCCTTACCCAGATGATGTTAGTCGCTTCCAACTGGCCTCCTGCCTCTCAATCTTTACTCCTCATGGCCAATGTCCAATATAGAACTGGAGGGTCCTTCTGAACTTCAAATCAGGATGCACTATTTCCCTGCAGGGAGCTCATCACGTGTTCTCCATCTGTGTGGAATGAGCCCTGCAGCCTCGCCTGTATCTGCTTCTCCCTTGCTGGCTCTGCTCCTGGGATGCTGGTGCGCTCACTCTCACTGTGCCCCTCCCTAGGGCCTTTGCGCTTGCTGCCTCTGAAATGCTCTTTCTCCAGTGTCTGCCTGGCTCACACCTGTGCTTCCTTTGATTCATACTGAGACTTCCCTGATGCCTGCTGATGTAGAACCTGCCGCACTGGGCTCCTCCTGATTGCTCTCACCCTTAGCAGCTTTTAACCCTGTCCAAGGTGCTACACTGGATTATTTTTACTGTTTCTCTTCCCTGCTGGGTTGTTGAGGGTGGAAACTTGCTGTCCATGGTGTCAAGCATGTAGTAGAAGCACAGTAAATATTTGGTAAATGAAAGAAGGAGCACAGTGAATGTTTTATACAGATAGGTGGGAAGAGAAACAAATGACATTGCACAGTGACTGTGCTGTAGTGACTGCCAGGTACAGAAGAGAAAATGGACATGTAAGACCTCAGCATAGAAGCCTTCAGCCTTCAGCTGGTCCTTGCTGACTTGGAGAGAGCAGCTTCCGCTTGTGGTGGGTACACAGGAAATAAGAGCTGTCTGGCTGACAGATGGGATGACTACCCCAAATATGTACACAGTTTGACATACTCCTATTTCATACAATCAGTTCCTGATTAGGTCCATGTGGGTGAGTGACTGAGGGATGATCTATGACAGTTGAATCCTAGACTCGTGTGGCAGTGTTGCTCCCTCTGTTGTCCAACTTCTATGTGTTCAGGGAGTGAAACCATTTTGCTATCATCATAAGAGAAACAATGCAAGCTGGGCGTGCTGGCTCCTGCCTGTAATTCTAGCACTCTTGAGGCTGCATCAGGGTCAGGAGGATGGCTGTGAGTTGGAGGCCAATTGGGGCTGCACAGTGAGTTCAAGGCTAGCCTACAATACCGAATGAGACCCTGTCTCAGAAAGAGAGAGAGGGAGAGAGGGAGAGAAGGACAAAGAAAGAGGGAGAGAGGGAGAGACAGAGAATATGAATATGAATGGCAGGCTATAAATTTTCTATCTCAATCCAACACTCTTAAAACAACTAACCAACAAACCAACAAACAAGCAAACATCGCCCTCCATAATTTACTACAAAGCTAGATAGAGTTTAAGGATAGCTCAGTAGTTTTTCATTTGTCTGTCTTTTTTTTTTTTAAGTGTACATTTTATTTATTTATTTACTTAAGTCTTTTTTTTTTTTTGTCTTTGAGACAGGGTCTCACTATGCAGTTCAGGCTGGCCTTAAGCTCACTTTGTAGCTCAGGCTGGTTTCGAACTCACAACAATCCTCCTGCCTCAGCCTTCCGAGTGCTGGGATTACAGGCATGTGCCACCATGCCTGGCTGTCTGTCTTCTTAATATAGAATTATTACTGCTTATAGTGAAACTTTCTCAAATGTAGCACCTGAATAAGGTAAAAGGTCAGTTTAGCTTGGAATCAAGTCTGAATTATAGAATACTTACAAATTAAAATATTTAAGCGTCTATGGCACCATTGCTTCCTGGCCAGGGCTTTGGTTGGGTCCATGGGAAGGTTAGTCTTTTGTAGATGTGCTAATAATAAGTAGAAAGGCAGAAGCTCTGAGTTTCTGCATAGAGCCAGGCCTAGGAGTTTTCGTATGTGTCATCTCATTTAAAACTTCCACTGAACTCAGACCCAAGTATTATTGCAGGGAAAGCGTGTGAAACTCAGGGAGGTTTGGCTACCATCTTTCTCACTGTAGAACTGGTCTGCCTCACTCTGCAGCCCTCTTCTGAGTGACTTCGTTTATAACTGGGAGCAGTTGGTGTTTATTCATTAACTGCTTCAGGTGTTGTGTGGGCCCTGTTATATGGATCATTGGCTTATCATTTTTTTCTCATGGCATAAAGTAGATTTCTTTCCAGGGAGCAGGATGGAAACTTGGAGGCAGCACCAGCAAGCTTTCCTACAGACCAAGGGCCTGGCAGTGGTATCTAGAGCCCTGTGGGAGTCTAACAGGCTCTTCTTTGCAGGTGGATGGCTCCTGGGCCAAGTGGGAGCCCTACGGTCTCTGCTCGCGCACCTGTGGTGGGGGCGTCCAGTTGGCCCGAAGGCAGTGCAGCAGCCCCACCCCTGCCAATGGTGGCAAGTACTGCGAGGGGGTGAGGGTGAAGTACCGGTCTTGCAATCTGGATCCCTGCCCTAAGTCAGGTGAGGCGGGAAGGCCATAAGGCCTGGGAGGTGACCTTGAAGAACAATTCCTGCCACATCCTCCACCGAAGCCAGGGCCACAGAGGGATTGCAGTCAGGATTCTACCCCCCCCCCAGGACAGTTGAGGAAGTGGACGGTGCTGATTCTCCTAGAGGTCATCCTTTGGCCTGTTCCCTGTGGCAAGGAAATTTTCTTCCACATACGTAGGCTAGGAGGTCAAGTGACTCAAAGGAATGAGACAGTAAGATCTTGATGACGGAAGAACTGAACCTCTATTTTGTAACTGTTTCCATTTAAAGCAGTATTTCCTTCAATTAGAAATTTAGCTTAAAGAAAAACTATTCTTTCCATCTAAAATTTACCATTTCCTTCACTTAAGCAGTAAACTATAACCTTAGTAGAAATAAATTTGTCACTTTGTCACCAACAGAAATCATGGATCTTTTCATAGGATGTTCTGGTTGAAGAACACCCAGAATGCCACCGGTGATCATTCTACTTCAGAATTACAGTAGTTACTGGGCTTATTAGTGAATCTTACCACTTAATGCATTAACAGAAGCATAGGTACCACACGTACATTCCAAAATATATTGAGCATTGCAGATCAGTGCAATTGGTATCTTTGTAACTCCTTGTAATTTATTTTATGCAGTAATAACCCTATGATGAAAACAGTTTCAGTTGACTGCTGAATTTTTAAAATTAATTTTATTGAGAAACAAATAGCAATGAGACAATTTCAAAACCGATTAGAGAAATCATTCCTAGAATAGCAAAGGATTTCATTATCCAAACCACATGTAGCAGGTCTGTGAGGAAAGAAGTGTTGCATTGCTCAGGGCTGCATCATGCTCTGCCTGTGGAATTCTGGTTCCAGCCTCTTTAGTCCTTTTGATCTGGGGTGGGAAAAGCCATTTAGAGTTCAGGTGCTGGCACCCTGGGAGGGCTGCTTTCTTCTGTTACCTCCCTTTAGTTTCCTGCCTGTGCTTCTTCCCTGCCTAGCTTCAGGCAAGAGCTTCCGTGAGGAGCAGTGTGAAGCTTTCAATGGCTACAACCACAGCACCAACAGGCTCACTCTGGCTGTGGCATGGGTGCCCAAGTACTCAGGTGTGTCTCCCAGGGACAAGTGCAAGCTCATCTGCAGAGCCAATGGCACCGGCTACTTCTACGTACTGGCACCCAAGGTGAGTGAGCTGGGACCAGAGACTGAGGGAGGGACCCAGCTGTGGGGAGCACTGGCTGAGCTGCTCTCCTCTTCCTCCCCTCCCTCCCCGGGGTGCTGCAGGTGGTGGACGGGACACTGTGTTCTCCTGACTCCACCTCGGTCTGTGTCCAAGGAAAGTGCATCAAGGCCGGCTGTGATGGCAACCTGGGCTCCAAGAAGAAGTTTGACAAGTGTGGGGTGTGTGGGGGAGACAACAAGAGCTGCAAGAGGGTGACAGGACTTTTTACCAAGCCCATGTGAGTTCTGGACCCTGCAGGGTACAGCAGGGAGCAAGGTGGGAGGCAAGTGGCTGGAATCCCCCCAGGCACTGGAAATTAGATTGAGGTGAATATTAGATCCTGGCATATGCTTTCCGTGGAGACTGCTCATACTGTTCTAGGGCTGATATTCACCTATCGACCCACCCATCCATCCAACCAACCCAGTCGTCCAACCATTCACCCATGCATCCATTCGGCAAAGAATAACAGTGGAGAACACACCTCATCAGGAGGTGAGAGGCAGGGAGATGGCCGTGTTGTTGCAATCTGTCTACTGCTTTGGGGCAGGATCAACCTGCATTCAAATCGCAGTTCCTCATTTTCTGCATGACCTTAGGCAAGTTGCTCAATTTCTTGATTTTTAGGCATCTTCATTTGTAAAATGAGGATAATATTAATGTACATCACATGAATGAGAGCAAACAGCTAAGGGAGAGCAAGCAAATGAATGGGATTGAGAAAACTTCTGCTTCCCAGAAGATGTGGCCCAGATGTGTGTCTCCTTCCCAGCTGGAGCTTTGTGAGATTAGCAATACTCTCCTTTGACAGTCCTGAGGGAGACATAGGCAGAGTGCTAGAGGTCTCAGTTCAGAGCAGAGGGGATGAGAATGTGGGGGCTCAGTAGGGCCAATGAGATAGCTCAGCAGATGAAGCACATGCTTGGACAGGTGCAGGGACCACGGTTCAATCCTTGGTACCATATGCTGTGCTGGCCCTGTTCCTAGGCGGGCTAAGCCTGCCATGGAGACCAGGCATGGTGGCATGCACCTGTAATCTCAGTGCTGGGGAGGCTGAAAACAGGAGGATCACTATGAGTCCAAGCTGCATAGTAAGACCCTGTACCAAATATATAAATTAAAAAAAAAATTGGAAGCTCAGGAGCTGATGATGGAAGACCAGATGACTGTCCTCATGGGAGTCATACTGTCCTCCCCCCCGATTTTATGTAATTTTTATATTTACAAGGCTCAAATTCATAGTGATCCTCCTGTTTTCAGCCTCCCTGGTGCTGGGATTACAGGCGTGTGCCACCATGCCTGGTCTCGGTCTGGCTCAGTGTGCCTGGAGGGCAGGGCTGGCATAATGTGCAGGACTGGGGATCGAACCCTGATCTCTGTGCTCGCCAAAGCAGGCACTTAATCTTCTGAGCTATGTCACTGGCCCAGACTGTCCCCTCTTGATGTGACACCCTCTGCTGCCTTTTGGAGGGCAATAGAGCTCCCTCTCTGGAAGCCTGGGTGCTGCAGACAGAGGTGTTCAAAGCTGTCCTAGCTGGGGATTTGCAGCAAGGTAGCTATGTGGGCATTAGATCTGCTTGACTGGTGAAATGGACAGGCTATCAGGAGCTGTAGAAATCACCTGGCTTAGCCCACTAATTGTATGGAGAAAGATGCCCGAACCCAGAGACCCGTGCTGACAGCCCTCAGGGAGTTGGTGTCTGAGCCAGGACTGAATCTGAGGCCCTGGTCCTCAGGCTACTGAGCTCTCAATGCGAGGAGCTCAGGCTCTGACTCAGACACTCTAGACTTTCTCCCTCCCCTCCCCCACTCCCCCACCTCCATGGTGGACACAGTTCTCCCTGGGCCAAGAAATCAGCTATGTGCTTTACAGGCTACAGATTGTTTAATCCTCCTTACAGTTGAATGAGACATGTGCAACTATGTGCTCCATTTGGTAGACAAGGAAATAGAAGCTCAGAAAAATGGAGATTTTTCCAAGATCAGTAGCCAAGTAAGGGACAGGAATCTCTCTGACTTTAGAATTCATGTCTATACTCCTCTCACTGGCACTTGCTAAAAGATAAGTTCTATAACCAGTGTATCCAATTTTAGGGAGGCCAACAACAAGCTCATGTACCAGCATTCGCTTTGGCTTCCACGGGGCCCAGGACGGCCTAGTTACTCTTTGCACTGTGTTGCCATATTTGTCTGGCCCAGAGCTTGCAAAAGGGAATCAGTTGTAACTTTAAAAGGCAGTACAGTTCTAAGGCCCAGGCACCTGTCTAACGTACAATCCCTGTTTCCTACCCAGGCATGGCTACAATTTTGTGGTCACCCTCCCAGTTGGCGCCTCCAGCATTGACATCCGCCAGCGTGGCTACAAGGGTCTGATTGGGGATGACAACTACCTGGCTGTGAAGAACAGCCAGGGCAAGTACCTGCTCAATGGGCACTTCGTGGTGTCAGCCGTGGAGCGGGATCTGGTGGTGAAGGGCAGCCTGCTGCGGTACAGCGGCACCGGCACAGCAGTGGAGAGCCTGCAGGCCTCCCGGCCCATCCAGGAGCCCCTGACTGTGGAGGTCCTCTCTGTGGGGAAGATGACACCACCACGCGTCCGTTACTCTTTCTACCTGCCCAAAGAGCCTTGGGAAGACAAAGCCTCTCTTCCCAAGGAGCCCCGTGCACCCTCCGTGCTGCAAAACAGTGTACTCCGCCTCTCCAACCAAGTGGAGCAGCCCGAAGCCAGGCCTCCTGCACGCTGGGTGGCAGGCAGCTGGGGACCTTGCTCTGCCAGTTGTGGCAATGGCCTGCAGAAGCGAGCAGTGGACTGCCAGGGCTTGTCAGGGCAGCACAGGGCCTCTGCATGCGATGTGGCCCATCGGCCGCTGGAGATGCGAGCCTGTGGGGAACCCTGCCCAACCTGGGAGCTCGGGACCTGGTCACCCTGCTCCAAGACCTGTGGCCGGGGATTTAAGAGGCGTCCACTCAAGTGTGTGGGTCATGGAAACCGGCTGCTGGCCCGGGACCAGTGCAACTTGCGTCGCAAACCCCAGGAGCTGGACTTCTGTATCTTGAGGCCCTGCTGAGTGGGGCTGTCCCTTTCCCCCCCTCATTCTTCATCCCACTGTTGTGCCAGTGCTCGGGCCACCCGGTGCAGAGAATGGTGGCAAGTGGCCTATGTCACCATGCCACTCATATCCAGGAGAAGGACCGTGGATTGGGACGAGCAGATCCTTCCTCCCCAGACTGGGCAGGGGACACTAACTAACGCACAGTCTACCTCATGCCCACACCTTGGGGGCCCAGTTTTGGGGAGAGGCTGCAAGGTGTGGGTGCTAGACAGAAGATGCTGAGGCCCAGCTTCCAAGGGACTGAGAGGATAGACTTCTCCCAGAGAGAACTTCAGGGACCCCAGCCCCTGTCAGAGGGACCACATGCTGCTGGAAGAGCCATGGCCCAGCAGAGCAGCTTGGCAACCTTCGGTGGCTTGGGGGACTGAGCCCTCTCTGAACAAAGCAGGGTTTCACGGTGCTTTCAGACCCCTTTTCTCTTCCGACTGACATAGGTCAATCAGTGAAGTATGTATTGTGGCGGGTGGGAGCTGGGGCCGGTGGGGTTGCGAGAACTGGAGCCTGGGCTCCTTTGCTGGGGAAGCTGTGCATGGGCACAGAGTCCCAGGGCTTCTCGTCTTCCAACTGAGCCCACCCTGGAAAAATGAGCCTCTCTCCACCACCACCATCCAGGGCATTAGACTAGGGGCAGGGCTGCTGCTAGTGTCCTCCGAGGCTTTGTGGAAAGAGCAGAAAGTCCCCTGGAGTCACCTGCTTTGCTTAGAGGGAGCCATCACTGACAGATGCTGGTGCTTGTCAGTTTGCTGAGGCAGGAAACATGAGGGGAGCCGTGCAGATGCTGCTGGCTGTGGGGCTGGGCCAGTGTGTGTCCTGAGCTCGGCCAGGCATTGGGGACTGTCTCCCGGGGACAGGGAGGAGGAAGCTCCAGTCCTGACAGCTTTTGCCACAGGCCCTGCATTGCCTCAGAGAATCTTCCCAGTGATTATAGTCCTGTGCCCCTTGGGAGGGAGCG
>PVKA01024997.1:0-33518 GCA_004027165.1 Ctenomys sociabilis
CCTTTTAGTACAGGGTCCACAGGGTCTACAGGATCTCATTACACAGATTGCACTTGTAGTGATCCACTTGTGTTCAGCCTCCCAAGAGCTGGGATTACAGGCACGCATCACCACACCCAGTTTCAGTCACCATCTCAGTATGTCGGGGGGTTGGAACCAGCGGGGCACAATGGGGATTGAACCCCAGCCTCTGTGTTTGCCTATGCAAGTACTTTAATCCGTTGAGATATTTGGCCAGTCCGAAGTTCTGTTCTCGATCAGATTCAGCAAATATTTTCTGTATGTAAATGGCTGTGGTGTTATGCTTATCTTTTCTTTAACTTGGAAAGTAGCACATCCTGCCTGGTCATTGGCATTTTAAGATTATTTACAACTTAAAAATAATATTTATCATTTTAACATCCTGCCTGGCCCTCGGCATTTTAAGATTATTTGCAACTTAAAAAATATTTATCATTTTAAGTTGTTTTAATGGAAGGGACCACCCTGCAATACTCCTGGCATTCTTCCCTGTGTATCCTCTGAGTACTTCTTAAATGTATTTAACTCTTCCCCTGATGCTGTTTCCATGCTCCTGCTAGTTCTTACATGAAAGGCTGCCATGGTCCCCACACCCATCTGTACTTTCTAAATATGATAAACTCATTTCTACAAAGTCTAGTCAGACTTAAAATAGATACAATGTAAATTTGATTGTGTCATTCTCCAGTCCTGCAAGTCCCTCACCAGCTTCTTGTTACTCATAACATGAAGGTTACACGGCCTTATTAGGTTTGTCCGATTTTATCCCAAGGTGCTCCAGAGCAACTCGCTTGCCTTTGTAGTATTCGGCCTGGCTACTCTTGGTTTCCTGAATATCTTGGGTCCCACACTTCTTAATAACAATGAAACCTTTGTCATGCTTCTCCCTTGGGCTGCAGTATTTTTCTCATGCCCCACCTCATTTACTATACTCATCCTCTCTCCAGCTGTTACTTTCCCAGAAATACTCTCTCAAATCCCTACCTCACTAAATCCTTCCTCGGTTATGGAACTTGAAGGTACTATATACTTTCTCTTTGGTGCCACTTATCATAGTTGCTATTTTATATTTGTTTTTATTCCTTTATCATTGTTGTTCTAGGCTCCGAGCTTCAGAAAGGCAGGACTGCATTTCTGGATCACCATCACAGGTAGTAGTACAAACGTGGTGTTTGAATCATCATAGGGACTGAAAAACTAGAGAGAAAAATGGGGGCCAGTGAGATAGCTCAGTGGGCTAAAGCACCTGCTTAGGCAAGTTTAGGCAAGTGCAGGGAGCGTGGTTTGACTTGACTTGCTTAGGCAAGTCCAGGGTATCAAATGCCTTGCCTGCCCCATCCCCAGGGGCAGGCTGCTCTGTCCAGGCGTGATGGCATATGCCTGTAATCCCAGTGCTGGGGAGGTAGAAAACAAGAGGATCTCTATGATTTGAAGCTGTGTAGTGAGACTGCGACAACCAAATACATTAATAATAATAATAATAATAATAATAATAATAATAATAATAATAATAAATGAAAAAATGAACTTTGCAAACTATCTTGGTTATGTCTCATAATTAGAATGGTGAAATTTTATATAGTGAGTTATCAAGCGATACTCATTTTGAGATAGTCAAAGAAAGACTTAATGTGTGTAAAGAATATTGCTTAAGGTATTTTTGTACTAAATATAATAGATTATTGAAACTGTGAAAAACTACAAGACAAAGATCTCATAACTACTTTTCAAAAAGTGTTTCTTTAACAATATATAGTAATTTTTGATGACTTATTACTGTATTGAAAATTGGTAGAGCTAAGAGATAGAATAACACAATGAAAGTGTGTACAAATGGTTGAGAACATTACACTCTTACAGAAATAGTGTCATAATGAAATTGTATTCTAATACTCCTAATATAGGATGGACCCAGGAGAGGAGCATGCTTTTTGCAGTATACACTTTCAGATTGTGTATATTCAAAATTTCTTTATTTATTTTGGCTGTAAAATAGTACAGAATAATTACTAAGAGCACAAATGTTGGGTCAGGTCTGAGTTCATATTCAGGCTCAAACACATACCACATTCAATGTCTTTATTTTATTTATTTATCTATTTATCTATTTATTTATTTATTTATTTATTTATTGCCAGCTCAGCCCTGGAGCTGGCACAGCATGTGGTGCTTGGGATCTAACTGTGGTCCCCTGCATCTTCCTAAGCTTGCCTAAGCAGATGCTTTAGACCACTGAGCTATCTTGCCAGCCCTCAATGCCTTTAGATAGTCACTCTTGCTCTGTGAATCCCAGTTGACTTGAATGTTCAATGGGATTAGAAGGTGGCTCTAAAGATAACAAGAGCTAAATCATATAAAATGCATAAACTAGTGCCTGATAAATTTTGAATAATTAATAAGTATTTGCCATTGTTATTATACGCCTTATAATAAAGCTAGAAAGTAGGGTTATGTTATTTTTTTAGTTTCCATTTATACATAATACTTAAAGTGCAACAACTCACTGTGAGAGTGGCCCCAACCAAACCATAATTACCACATCTATAAGGCAGGGGATTTTGACACCTACCAGAGCGATTTGTGCTTGCCCAATGTAGTAGACAACATAAGCCTACTATCAGACTTCTATGTCCACTTCGTATGGTTTTCAGCATTGCAAAATATACTGAGAGATTTTGAAATATCAATTTCATGCTTCAAAGAGCATTAGAATTGTGAACAATAAGCATTTAGAACAAGAAACAATCAGTGACTTAGTTATTTTTCTCTTGTGGCTAGAACAAAATGCCCTATACTCGAAGTTAATGGGGGAAAGGTTTATTTATCTTACAGTTCATGGAGGTTTCAGTCCATAATCGACTGTCTCCACATCAGGGTGGCATGACAGAAGGGCAACAGGTCACGGCCACAGAAGACAGCAAAAGCAAGAAGAGCCCAGGGCAGGGGCAAGCCTCACCACCTCTCTGATACTTTAAGCATGCTGCCTGCCACAGGGGTGGGCATTGTATTTACATTATCTCTTTTTTATTTTTTAAAAATTTTATTGAGGAACAAATAGCATTGAGACAGTTTAAAAACCGATTAGTAGGACAGTTACAATAATTAATACACTGCATATTGTTGTCATCATAGTGGTTATTTGTAGTGCACACATGATAATCTTGTCCAAATACTATTAGTACAAATCTTTCCTCTCATTGAATTAAGAGAAAGTAGCTGTATATCTATCTTAACTATTTTGTATATACAGATACAAAATACTCCTTCAGGGGCTGGGGAGGTGGCTCAGTGGAATAAGCGCTTGCCTGGCAAGCATAAGGGCCTGAGTTCAATCCCCGGTTCCACCAGAAAAAACCCAAAATGGTCCTTCATTTGTATCTTCTTTTTTGTTTATTTTATTACATTATCTCCCTGTTCCCTTGCATGGCTCAGAATGTGTATGGTGTGAGGACCCTGGCCCCTGCTGAGCCACTTTAACTAAGTGGCTCAGAAGTTTAACCTACTTCTGAACTTCCCAAATTGATGCAATGAATCAACCATGGCAATCAGCATTTGATTTGGGCCTTCAAAACAGGACTTTGAAGACCTTTTTGAAAACAGTAACTTCAAAAATAATATTTTTATTGTAGAAGAGTTGGTGTCTTAGGTGGGAGGGAAAGTTTCATAAGATTCAAGAGGGAGGACTCTGAAGAAAGTGGAACATAGTATCTTTCATGAAGACTCTGGAAGAAAAGTAGTACACTTCAGTTTGCTTACCTGTGACAGCAGTGAATTCAAGCTTCATATTAGAGACCCTATAGAGACAATGGAGGGAGGACAGTGGATGGGCCAGTGGTTAGCATCAAGAGGACCACTGCCTCTGTCCTTCCTCATCCTCGTTTGCTACATGAGAGCTAAATGGACACCTACTAAAGATTGATTGCCATCTTGCTAATCACCTTAAATGATTAATGTTAAAGAGCCATGCCATCTGCCGTGCATGTCTGCTTGCATGTTGTGCATGGCTATCCAAGCATGAAAAAATCATATATCTGCTGTGAATATTTCTCAGACCTTTACCTAGACAGCCTAATCACGAAAGAATCACCCAGTGTATGTATGTATGTATGTATGTATGTATGTATATATGTGTATTTATTTATTTGGCACAGGGTCTTGCTATGCATCTTAGACTTGTAGTGATTCTCCTGTTTCAGCCTCCCCAGTGCTAGGATTATAGGTGTGTGCCACTAGGGATTCCAGGGCTGGCAGGACATGTGGTACCAGGGATTGAACCCAGGTTCTTGTGCTTACCAGGCAGGCTTAGACCGCTGAGCTATCTCCCTTGCCCAATCACCTACTTTTTAATGGTTCAGGCATTTTCTAGCCCTAGGGATAATATCTAGGTGGTTTTATGTAGATGGATGGAGAAGTGCCTCAGCATTGGAATTCTGGTGGAAAGGACAGTGGCGCAGTAGTGAAATATCACACCAGGATCCTCTTTCTTCCCTTCCACAGTTCAGTAAGTCAATTCCTGTTTACTCTGGTAGAAAACCCCTGAATGTCCCTTTTAATCTTATTTCACACACTCCCAAAAAGGTGTTGATTATGTCCTCCCTTTGAGAAAACCACTTTCATACTCTAGCACTTGTTGCACTGTGTTGCCAATATTTGTTTACATTAGTTTCTACTTGTAGACTATACAATTAATAGGGTTGCTTAATCTTGGCATCTCTAGCATATAATTTCTGGCACAGAGAAGACACTTAGCAGTTGCCGAATGAATAAATGAATAGATACAGTTCTTTTATAAAGTTATATTTATTTTATGTAATACACATTGTTCTTTTCCTTAAAAATAATATTAGGCCTTACGAAGCAGACATTTTTCATTACATCACATATAAGTTTTCTGAAAAGTTCAGGACTGATAGCCAGATGCTCTGATATTTTCCTAGTAGAAATTGTGGCCAAGGGCCAGCCAGATAGCTCAGTGGATTAAAGTGCCTTCTTAGGCAGATGCAGCTAGGGGGTTTGATTCCCAGCTTGTGGTGCCGGCCCCACCCCTAGGGGCAATGAGACCACAGCGACTAATACTGGGCATGGTGGTGCACACCTATAGTCCCAGTGTTTGGGAGGCTGAAAACAGGTGAATCACTATGAGTCTGATCTGTATAGTGATACCCTGTAGACCCTATATTAAAATCATTAAAAAAAAAATTGTGGCTAGTTTGTCTTACATGAACAGTGGAAGGGAATTCCTGTATGGTATCATTTTTCCTGCACTGCTTAAAACCTATTTTTGACTGAATATTTCTCACTCTGATCTCCCCAACACCTGAAATGCTATCACACCCACCCACATCATGGCCTGCCAAGAGTCTAAGTCTGGAAAGTCCTGCTCA
This sequence comes from Ctenomys sociabilis, assembly GCA_004027165.1. Classification (NCBI taxonomy): domain Eukaryota; kingdom Metazoa; phylum Chordata; class Mammalia; order Rodentia; family Ctenomyidae; genus Ctenomys; species Ctenomys sociabilis. The sequence continues at coordinate 5,406 of PVKA01024997.1, forward strand.
GTAGCCAGGAGGCAAGGGAGCTAGGAGGGAGGTGGTAAGATGGAGCTGCACTTCCCACATGAATTTTGAGTGAGTTGTGAGTGTTTCTGAGAGAAAACTAGTTGAGAAGCTTGATTTATTTCTTTAGAATCACAAATTTTTCAACGTTGTTATTGAAGCTAATGTTTTGAAGTAAGGGTGTGGCCCTATAGAAGCACAAGCAGTTATAAATTATTGCTCTCTTATTCCTATGTTCTTCTTAGAACCACTTTCCCATGGCCCTGACCAACACAGTTCTGGGTACTTTCCTTCCCATCTTCTCATCAGTAAATTCTTACTTGGCTTTGATGCTGGGTACTCTCAGGCCCGTGAGCACAGCAGAGCCAGGAAGTGCTGGAAATATGTGAAGAGGAAGGGAAGCCCAATGCTGGGTGCTTCACTACTAAGGGCAGCAAGTCCTATTCGGTTCCTGGCACACATTAGTGATTGGGGTCAGTCTTAAGAAAGCCTTCTTGACAAATGATATACACATTTACCTCAAATCCAGCAGTGTTAAGTCAGGCGAACCCCCGAAGTTACCTTAGGCTTGTAAAAATGTATAAAATCTTTGTTCTTCTGAAAATTTTGTTCCAGTCACTTGCAAGAACTCAGCATCTTTTTTTAAAGTCCTCAGATTGGCAACCAAACTCTAAGCACGTGCAAGCTTCACTTTCAAATGCACCAGTGGACCAGAAAGTCTTTCCAATGGTACACACTGAATCCTTCTTACCTAAATAAATGTTTTATACCACTGTTTGGCTATTTCAGACTGTGAACATTCTAAAGGTTTTTTGTTTTCTTTTAAATTTATTTTTCCCTGTATTTTAGGGAAGGGTTTAGGTTTTCAGGGTCTCACTACTAGATCAGGCTCATAGTTATTCTCCTGTTTCTAGCCTCACAACTGCCACCATGTCCAGTCTCAATAGCCATCTCAGTGCATCCTAAGCTGGGGCCAGCACTGCATATATGTAATTTTTAACTATGTCTTTGTTGTTCTTTTTTCTACATGTCAAACTCCCTACAAGCTACTAGGCATTGTACTTCACCTCATCCAAATGATAAAACATCCACATGTTGGTTACCTTGAGGGTACTGTTACAAGGAGGAGAAGATGGACCAGGAGGAAAAATAGAGCCTAAGAAAATAAGTAGGGCCCATTAGCTTGCATGCTGTCTATTGCTTTGGAATGAATTTTTTTATTTAGTATATTCTAGATTTATGATTTTCTATCCTAAAATCATGTACACCACAGGCCAGGGATTGGTAGTCAATTGGTAAACTATTTATTTGGCTCAGACTGATGTGAAAGATTTATGTCTTCCTTCATATCCCCTGAAAATTTTTGTTGGCCTCAAGATTGTTATTTCAATATTTTATTTTATTTATTTATTTTCTGCTGAACCAGGAATTGAACTCATGCCCTTGTGCTTGCCAGGGAAGTGCTTATTCCACTGAACCATCTCCCCGACCCCTTTTAGCTTATTTAAAAAATATTTGAAATAATTACCCTACATTTTATTATTTGTGAGAAGTTAACATTTTATACATGAAGCTAAAATATGAAACACCAAGTTCACATTTCATTATTGTTATGCACATTTTTTGGTCTTATACTACATTATGATTTTAAACTATTCCCAACCTTCATAGCTTTCTTGCCATATTTCTAGTTCAAATACTAATGCTCTATGACAGCTATAGTTTATATTGTTTATTTAATAATGTATTAATTTTTTATGCAGGAGAACTCATTCTGAGCATCTGCTCTTACTCATCAATTGTTCTTGCCATGAATAAAGAATATCTGATTCTTTAGGCAAAGGGGCCGGGGAGATGGCTCAGTAGAATAAACGCTTCCCTGGCAAGTGCAAGGGCCTGAGTTCTTTCCCTGGACCACAAAAAAAAATCAGCTAAAAACCTCTATGGCAATAATAGTCCTCTTCCTTATCTTCAAATATGAGTAGCAATTACTCATAAAAACAATTCTGCAATTTGTTTTATAAATATTTTGAGCTATATTCTGGAAAGACTGTCAACTCTTTCATATGCCAAGATTTTAGCTCAAAGGATAATACATAACCAATAGATCTTTCTATGTGTTGAATACATTGCCAACCCTTAGTGTCTGTAAGGATTTTTTCCAGGATCCTTCTGCTAATGTCAAATCTGGAGTTCGTTAACTCCTCTATACAAATTGGTACAACCTTTGTATCTAGCCTATCCTTTCCTATACTTTAAATCATCTCTAGATTACTTATAATACCTAAGACAAAGTAGAAACAAATGAAAAATAAGGAGTTGTAAGACTATGTTTCTTAGGGAATAACCACAAGAAGAAAAGTCCATACATTTTCAGTACACTGGTATTTTTTTCTAAATATTTTGGACTTGCAGTTAATTAAATACATAGATGTAAAGGACATAGGTACCGAACTACCAGTAATAACTGAAAAATTGCTTTTGTTGCATAGTAGAGTTACCTGGAGCTACCACTTTCATTTGGGAATTGAAATACTCTTCTGGCAACAGGAAGTAAGATGAGACCCTAAGAATGACCTTTAGGGTTGCAGATTTCATTGGTTATGAAGTCAAGTTTTATTTCTATTTTAAACACTCATACTTCTGTTTACAACTATTGCTTACCAAGGTTTTGCTATGCACTTGTGATTTTAATGATGTAAATGACAGATTCCAAAGATCATAACCAGTAAGGTCTAGTAAACACAGTGTTGCAGAGAAACTCGGTCCAGTGTGCAATGGTAAAGGGAGACTATTAACTTGTCTGCCTTTGTGCTCATCCAGGGTGTCAGGGGAGCACATTTCTGGGTGTAGCTGGAATGTCACGAGCCATAGCCTTGGGATCTATGTTTGGTCCTCACCCTTTGTCCCTTGGCTCAATTCTTCTGCTTTGCTTCCTGAGGGCCACCAACTGAGCAGCCTTGCTGGCCATGTCTTTTTGCCGTGATGAGCCAGCTGACCATTCACTGAATCTTGTTAAAATATGAACCAAAGAAAAAAATCTCTCCTCATTTTAATGATACGATTTGGATATTGTGCCTAGTACTGGGAAAGCTTTTAACAGACAGTATATAGTACCTGGCCCCAAAGTACTGTAAGATCATAGAGAACAGGCTCATAGATCCAGGAACTCAGAGTACAACTTACTGGGGACTTATGAGAGAAGCATGGTCACAGTGGGAACAGGATCAAGTGGGTCCCAGTAATTGGGACAGAAGTAGAGACATGCATGTTTAGCAGAAGAAAAGTGATTTTATCCATGCCAGAACTGACTTGATTTATCTCTGGCTAAAAAAGAGTGAGTCACATTCACAGCATCAGGGCTTGGTGATGAAGCATTACGTACTTTACTAGTTTTGTCCATTTATACTAATTTGGAAAGCTATGTGGTGAAAACCAACCATGGCTACTCAGGGGGCAGTCATAGAGGTTAAACTCCAGGTGGGTGTGGCCATGCCAAGCAGACTGACACACTCAAATTGTAAAATAGAGTTTTTAAATGTATGGCTAAAATGGGACTATTATAGACAGCCGAGTTAGATAGCAATGAATACACAGGGAGGGATTGGCCTTCAAAGTAGTCTGGAAGCAAATCTGAAGAAAGCCAGGATGCAGAATGGAAAAGCAATAACAAGGCTTGCATGCCTTCTAGAGTTGAATGGTAACTTGAAATTATACTGTAATTAGCACCGCCTAGTCCAGTGGGCCAACATACCCATCACGCACATTAGGGGGGTGACCAGAATATCTGGGTCCACACTCCGCCTGCTTTCCAGGGACTCCTTTGTTCTTTCCATTTTCTTTCTTGCTACATGTCATTTCCCTGTTGAATTGGTATTAGCTGAACAGTGATACTTTTAATCCTATGGGTCAATAGTAGTTTGGTGCATGTTGTTATTCCATTGTCATTTTGCTGTATGAATTATATCTGGACAAGAGCCATCCCCTTTTGGGATTCATCTTGTCTATCAGGAGCTTTCTCCTAATAAACTTGTCTACTTTCAAGCTCCTTGGCCCCTTAGAAGTCATTGTTCAATAGAGGAGGATATAGACTTGGCACATTTGACCTGGAAGGTCAGAGGTCAAATGCGCCAAGTCTATATCCTCCTCTCTCTCTCTATATATATATATCAGAATTACAATATAATGTTAATGTTGAGGACTGAAAACCAGTCATTTTGGGCTGCTATAACAAGTACCATAGCCTGAGTGGCTTCAATCAACATAGAAGTTTATTTCTCAGAGTGCCGGAAGCTGAACCTCCAAGATCTGGTTCCCGCATAGTTTGGTTCCAGTAAGAGATGTTTTCCTGTTTTCTCACACGTCATTATGAGGTATGCAGGGGGGAAAGTGAGCTCCTTCATTCTCACCTGTCTCTTCTCACAAGGGCACTAATCCAAAGGCCCCATCTCCATGTACCATCACACTGGGGACTAGATCTTCAACGTATGAATTTTGGAGGGACCCAGATATGTGGCCCAAAAATAGGGGAAATAAGCACAGTAGATGAATACAGGTGAAAAAATATTGTTACCAGTAGGAGAGACTTAGATGAAGAGAAACTGTGAGGGAGACATTGTCAGAGTAGAAAACATAGTTGAAAATCTTACAAGTTCATTGTTGAACATGAAGCAAGGAATGTTTGGAACTAAGATTTCTCGTTTTATTTCCTATAACACTTTCAGATCAAAAGCATGGACCATTGACACCACAAGGTAGAGAGCTGAAAAGGAGCCAAATTAATTTGCCCACAATCTTTACATTGATTGTCTAATTGATCAATAAATTATTTAGCTCACTCTATTTTTTATGGAGTTTTTAGTTTGTTCCAGGTACCCCACTGGACTTTGGGCATAGAAATGACTAAGCAATGCTGTGCTCTTTAAGAAGTTATTTGCCTGTGGTCCTTTTGGCAATAGCTGAGCCAGTGTGAGAATCCAGGTGTTAAAATCACTGGTACAGTACTCTGTTCAGGAAGCTTTCTAATTCTGACATTTAAAAGTCTGTTCAGTATCACAAACATAGAATACTACACAATGGTAAGCAGTTAGAGGAGTTCCTCTAACTTATGGTAGGTTAATAAAGGTCTAGGTATTTGTGACTGTGAAAAACGAAATCGCCGAAGGGGAGGAAATGGACCTTAAAGTGCTTACAATATGGATCAAATTCTAAACCTAGGAAACATCCTCAAACACCAACGCTGAAACATCAGAAACATTGGTTTTAAAATACAAAATCACTAAAGCAAGTATTCAAATTATCAAGAGAAGTATTTAAATGTAATTGAGGTCCTGTCTTAATTACTTAATTAAAGCACATCTACATATGGGGAATAGGAAATCTGCCATTTCCAGCTTGAACAGCTCTTCGTGCTTCTTGCTGTAGGGTGAGACTTTAAGATGTGGTGGCTGACTGCACATGTCCCTTCATCAGGAAAGTACTGTAGTCAAAGCAAGGCAAAGGGAACTTTTAACTATGAGATATCATCCATGGGTCTTGAGTTTTATGTGTATTATACCAGTTAATCATCTAAACAACCTACATAGTGGAAATTATTGTTTTCATTTTATTGAAGACTAAATTCAAGTATTTTAATAGTATGCCCTAGGATACACTGTGTGTAGATGGTGAAGTCAGAAATGGAGCTAGGTTGCTGTAATTTCATGTTCTTTACCACACATCGTGCTATCCCCAAAGATTAGAGTAGATTCAAGCAAGACAGAACATGCAAGGATTGATTTAAAGTCAGTTAATGTCTAAATTTTTAAATAATTATTGCAATGGGAAACATATTGCCATTAATCTTCCCTTAAAAAGTACTCTCCTTGCTTCAAACATGTCTTGTATGGCAACACATTTTTATTTAAGCACACACTATATTTGATATTTTTGTTCAGTTGACAAATATATTAGCAAAAGGCCTGGGCTTATAATATCTATTATTCTTTGATCAAAATTCACTTTTTAATAAGTGCTATCAACACCTAAGGTCAACCATGCCCAGTTTTGTCACTCACATCTCCTGTACCCAGGAGCAAACCCTAATATGTTCAGAGGAATTTTATGAGTATTGCTGCATTATTTGAGAAGGAGGTAAACAAAATCTTGAGCTTTGGAGGTAGATAGCCTGTACTTATGTCCTACCCCTGTCACCAGTTAGAGTCAAGTAGATAGATTACTCAACTTTATTGTAGTCTATTTCAGTAATAATAAATGTCTAACTGCTAAACTTGTGAGGGATAAGTAAAGTGGTACTTATAACGAACTGAGTAGTGAATATTTGCTCAGTGTTAATTTTTCTATTAGGGATAAAATATACACATATTTATATCATAAATTAAGTTTTGTTCAGTTCAAGGGCTGCTAGCATGTTCATTCATACATTTGGGGAACACCACATTTTGGAGCCTATGTTTAAACTTTATAGTTCTTAAATTGAAGGAAGGTCCTTGTTGATGCCCAGGTATATATACTTATTCAGTGATAGTCTCTGCTCCTCAAATCAGGGCTCTTCATTGAAGTCATCCAACACCTCTTAAATTCCTACTCATTTGAGTAGGAGTTGGTCACAGCCAATAGCAAAGCTCATATCAGAAAATCTTCTATCCAGCCTTAAGGATCTAACCATGTATTTTAAATTTTGATCATTCCTTCTTCAAACCCTCTGACACTTACATACCTCATCCTACATGTTCTGAAAAGATAAGGCTAATAGGCCATTTCTACCAGATTGTTGTATTTTTCCTGGCATGTTCTCCTGAAGAAAATGTGTGCATGTATGTGTGTGCATGTGTGTGTATTCGTGTGTGTGTGTGTGCATATGTGCCTTTGTGTGTTTCTGTGTTTAACCATTGGAGTGGAGTGATAGTAGGGAAAATCTCAGAACTCAAAAACACAATTTTAGTCTATCTTTACTGGTGGAGAAAGGGCACCTCTATTATGTTCTGGAGACTTTGATATGGAAAAAAGAAGAAAAACCTCAAGAATAACAGTCTTCCTAAAAATTACCTTGTTTTACAAACATGGATAAAATCATACTATTTCTAAGGTGCTACAGGTACTATGGAGAAGAACATTTTTCCTTCAACAAAATGCTGACTTTCTATTTAAGGAAATGAGAACTAGCAAGAACCAAGCACCTTTGAGCATCCTGGGATTGCTATTTGAAAGATGAACATCCTTGTAGTGATTGAAAGCATGATAATTTTCACTCAGCATTACTTTGAAGAGTTCTATCTCAGCCTGAGGATGAGCTTTGATGACCACAGTCTTTGTCATTCTGCTTCACTGACATGGGGATGGAGCACATACCCGGGTGTCAGAGAATCTTCCTAGCTGATTAGCTTGCTGTAGACATACAAAGGCTGTGCTCTAAATTAGCTCCCACAACCTAATCAAAATGAACAGTCCACCTAAGTCTGTGACGCAGACATATTGGCAGCTGAAGAAGGCTGTCTATAGGGATTTTGATGAAAAAAACCCCTAAGTATATAAATGCTGAAAGCAGTTTCATTCCAATATACAGATTAAAGGTGATTTAGAAGGAAATGTCTATGCTAGCAATTCATTTCTTTTTTTAATTTTATTTCATTTCAATTTTGTCTTTAAATGTGCGAGCTTCAAGAATCATACACAATATGAATTTTTCCTCGTATTTTCATGTATAATTTTAAAAATGTGTTTTAGAACAATCATACACAGGAACATTTTAATAGCTTTCAATGCTCACTGCCAACTAGGGCAGAACACCCTAACCACAGTTTTGGGCCTATGAATTAAAGAAGTCAGTTGTATCTTGATTCTAAAGCCTGAACACCATTTTTAATCTATAAAAACTTATATCATTTATCATGAAAAGGGGCAGTGAATTTACTCACATGATGAATGTTTTAAGAATATCTTTTTTTGTGTGTGTTTATAGACCTAAATGGGAAATGACTGTAAATAAACCTTCCCAGGAAATGAAATGTAAGTCAGGATTTCTAAGAGGTTCATTGGTATGTCCTTGGTGTCATCCACTGTAGTCCTGGAGTACAGTGAGAGGAGCTGACTTGTGACACAACCACAACAAAGGTTCATCAGACTCCACGGCTTAGATCCAGATGGGTTTTCAGAGCTGGATCATTACTTTTCTCAAGCAGTGATCTGATATAGACTGTCTTGGAAAGGAGGGGATACTCTCTCTTGTGCTGAGATCAATTGCCATAGCACTCAGCTGAGTACTTTTAACCATTTGCTTAAACTCTGAACAGTTGAGAAACCATTACAATCCACATGTCGATGTGGATTAGTTGTATGTGCTAAGGTTTGGAAGCCGTGTTATTGGAGATCCCAACTGAGCTGATATTTGGAGTAAGCTTGGCTGAGAAGATTAGTAGAATATAATTCAGTTCTATTTCTACAGTTGACCTCCATGTTGCAACTTCTTTTTCTAATTTTTTAATATATTAATTTTATTGAGAAAGAAGTAGCAATGAGACAGCTTCAAAACAGGTTAGTAGGACAGTTACAATAATTAATACATTATATATTGTCTTTGTAGTAGTTATTCATAGTACAAGATGCAGACATGATATCTTATCTAAATACTATTATTTCAAAACTTTCTTCTCATTGAACTAAGAGAAAGTAGCTGCATACCTGTGCTATTTTGTGTGTATAATATGGACCTTCATTTATATCCCCTTGTTTTGTTTACTTTTATCAGAGATGGGTATTCTATTGCCATTCATATACTGTAGGTACATGAATTCAGCAAAGTAATCCAATATAATCCAGTAGTCTATAATAGTAGTGGGTTATCTGCATGACTGGCAATGTCTGGAGTTGTTGACTTGAGCCTTTTATAGCTAACATCTTGAAACTCAGTGGTGTCCTAAAATTTTCTGATCAAGGAGATTATGAGGTCACAGAGGAAAGTGACTGATAATGTAGAGTGTGCCTAAGGAGAGTCACATGGAGAGAAAACATTCTCTCAGGCTTTCACAGAGAACAAACTGGTCAAACAATGGCTGTGACTCATTGACATGGCTGATGCTGACAAAAGATCTACAAACTGCTGTACAGGGTTTCAGGGTAAATCCCGAGGGAATTTTTTAAATTAATTTTATTGAGAACAAATGTCAATGAGACAGTTTCAAAACCGATTAGTAGGACAGTTATAATAATTAATACATTGTGCATTGTTGTCTTCTTAGTGGTTATTCATAGTACAAGATGCAGACAGGATATCCTATCCACAAACACTATTAGCACAGATCTTTCTTCTCACTGAATTAAGAGAGGTACCTGTATAACTATCCTAACTATTTCGTATATATAGATACAAAATAGTCCTTCATTTGTATCCCTCTTTTTTTTTTAGTTTTGTCAGAAATGGATATTCCATTGAGGGGATTTGGCTGACCTTGTCAGATACAAAAGTTATATTTTTTGTTATATAGGTCTTACTTTATCTTTGCCTTAACCACTTAGGAGAAAAGTTTAGAAATGAGGTATAAAAAGTAAAGCCATATTAACAGTTTGCAACTTCATATTCCTTGTCTCCTTCCTCTACCACCTTTGGGCACTCTTTCCCCACAATTTGTCCAGTATCTCATATGGTCCAGATTTCCTAATGAAATGCTCCTGACTTTAATTCTGAAGAGTCTGAATCCCTGGTTATGAAATCTAGGGGTATCATTCAGGCCCATTTATAATAAAATCAGAAAGATAATTAATTAAGAGACACTGGAGCAATTATATGATTACCAAATATATTTCCCACTGTTTGAGGGCATTTCTGGGTTCCGTTGATTAGGGCCTATTGCATGTAACAAATGGCTATGTTTTACCTTCCATGCTGGTCTCTTCTCATAAGAACAAGATGGCCAGGTAATCATCTGGGCTTAAAGGTTAATATTATTCTTGTTTTGTACCTTAGTGAGTATGTGCACCCATTGGGAGCTAGGTCACTAAACTGACAGAGAACAGAGTTGCGGAAATGGAAAGAAGGAATTTCCCAAATGGGTCATTGTTTTATTCTATTTGAAAGTTTCTAAACACATGTATTACGATGGTTCTAGATTTACAGTATGTGTGTGCAAACACATGTGTATGTGGGCTATGAAGAACGTTGTCCTATCCACACATAGAATCATCTAAGTCTTATCTCACAGGTACTTTTACAAAGCTTCTTCATCACACTGTTAAATGGCTAGTTTCTGAATGTCAAAGCACAGGATGTGACAGCTCCATGCTGTATACTCAGCTTTTTGGCTTTCCTTTCTGAAAAGTGGGCTTCTTGCTTTGTACCAATGCCTTGCCTTTGTTGCCCAGGATTACCTTGGCTATTCTAGTCTTTCTGGTTCCAAATAAATTTTAAGCATGTTTTCTGTAGATCCATGAGGTATGTTGATGACATTTTGATAGGAATTACATTAAAGGTGTATCACAACATTGGGAATATGGCCATTTTCATAATATTTGTCTTTCCTAGCCATGAGCAAGAAATATCTTTGAATTTTCTGAAATCCTCTTTGATCTGCTTTTTAGAGTATTGTAGTTTTCACTGTATAGATTTTTTTTACTTCCTTGTTAGATTAATTCATAAGTATTTCATTTTTTGGATGCCATTAAGGGTATTGTTTCTTTAATGTCTTTCTCAGTGAGTTTGTTTTTCGTGGAGAAGAATGCTATTGATTTTTGGGTGTTGACTTTGTATCCTGCTATGCTACTGAATTTGTTTATTGATTCTAGGAGTTTCATGGTGGAGTTTTTTGGGTCTTCTAGGTCTTCTATGAATAATGATAATTTAATTTTTTCCTTGTCTGTTATTATGCCTTTTATTTCTCTCTTTTGTCTAATGGCTCTAGCTAATGTTTCCAGAGCTGCGTTGAATAGGAATTGTGATTGTGGCCATCCTTGTCTTGTATCTGACTTTAGGGTGAAAGTTTTTAGGTTTTCTCCATTTCAAATGATTTTGGTTGTTGTTGATAGTTTTTATCAGAATGATGTAGAGGCCATGTATTTCAATTTTCTGCAGGGCTTCTGTCATGAATGTGTGTTGGACTGTATCAAAAGCCTTTTCCACATCTATTGAGATCATGTGGCTTTTGGTTTTGACTCTAATGATATGGTGTATTGCATTTATAGATTTGCATGTGTTGAACCATCCTTGCATCTCTGAGATGAATCCTATGTGGTTGTGGTGTATAATCTTCCTGTTGATTTGCTGCACTCTATTTTCTAGTATTTAATTGAAATTTTTTTTGGCGGAATTGGGGATTGAACTCATGCCCTTGCGCTTGCCAGGGTAGCTATTATTACACTGAACCATCTCCCTAGCCCCTAACTGAAAATTTTTGCATTTATGATCATGAGGAAGACTGGCCTGCAATCCTCTTTTTCTGGTTCAGTCTTTCTCAGGTTTTGGTATCATATAATACTTTCCTCAAGGAATGATTTGGGAGTTTTTCTTCCTTTTCAATTTAATGAAAAGTTTGAGGAGTATTGGAATTAAATCATGTCTAAATTTCCTGTAGAATTCCGCTATGAGTCCGTTAGGTACTGGGATTTTTTTTGTTGATGTGTTTTATTACTTTTTCAGTTTCATTGGCAGATATTGGGTTTTTGAGAGTTTTTATATCTTTTTCATTCAGTTTTGGTAATTTTTACCTATTTAGGAATCTGTCCATTTCTTCTGTGCATTTGTTTCTGTGAGAGTAAAGATTTTCAAAGTAGCCATTGATGATCATCTGAATTTCCACAGGATCTGTATTAATTTCACCCTTTTCATTCTTTATTGCTTGAATTTGAGTTTTTTCTTTTTTTGAGTTTTGGCTAGGGGTATATTAGTTTTATTTAATCTTTCAAAGAAGCAGCTGTTCAATTCATTGTTTGTATTGTTTTCTTTGAATTGCATTAGTTTCTGCTCTGATATTTATAATTTCCTGCTTTCTTTGGGCTTTGTGTTTGGTTTGCTCTTCTTCTAAAAGCTTGAGGTACAGCATTAGGGTATCTATTTGTTATCATTCTGTTTACCTAGTGTGTGAGTTCACCATTATAAATTTTCCTCTGAGAGCTGTTTTCATCGCATTCCACTAATTCTGGTAAGTTGTGTGTGGATTTTCATTGGATTGTAGATATTGTTAATTTGGTGTTCAATTTCACCCATATCCCACTGGTTGCTGAGGAGGGTGTTATTTAATTTCTATATGTTTATGAGGTTTTTGCAGTTTTTATGGCATTAATGTCCAGTTTTATTGCACTGTATTCAGATAATATGCATGGGATGATTTATGTTTCTTTGCATATAAGTTATGGTTTGTGTCTAGTTGTTCTCCCAAAGCCTCATGCAGTCATGAGGTGGACTTCTAGAGTTTGTGATTAATTCGCTATCCACTGAGATTATGGGTGTGAGTACTACACCTAGCTTGGGGCAGAAAGGTAGGTTGCAGTTTGAGAGAGATAGAATTTCTCTCTGTTGCCATTGTTGCCACTATTCCCATTTGCTCTTGTTGTCTTGCTGTTTTCCATTACCACGAACTGCTGCCCTCTGCCATGGGCCACTCCGCCTTGGAGCCAGGTGAGTATAGACTGAAACCTCCGTAAACCATGAGCTAATATACCTTTCCTTCTTTCATTTTGGGTTCAGGTATTTGTCCCTGCAATGAGAGAAGAGTGCCTTTTAAGGTCAGTGAAGACTCAGGACATAGGAGAACTTATACTGTAACATCATGTAATTCAGTTGTGTCCCAAATTTTCTGATCAAGATTATAGGGCCACAGATGAAGGTGACCAATGACCTAGAGTGTACCTAAGGAGAATCATATGGAGAGAAAACACTTTCTCAGGCTTTCACAGAGAACAAATTGGTCCAGCAATGGCTGTGACTCATCCACATGGCTGACCCTGACAAAAGATCTACAAACTGCAGTACAGGGTTACAGGATAAATCCTGAGGGGACTTGACTGACCTTGTCAGACACAAAAGTTACATTTTTTGTTATATAGGTCTTGCCTTATCTTGGTCTTAACCATTCAGCAGGAAAGTATAAAAATGAGGTATAAAAAGTAAAGCCATATTAATATGCTGAGTTGTGGAAGGCTCAAGTCAGCAACTTCTGACATTGCCAGTTCAATGGATAACTCACTTAGTATGGACTTCTGGACTATGTTGACTTATTTTGCTGAATTCACACTTCTACAATGTTCAGGAGGAAGTGGAATACCCATCTCTAACAAAACTAAACAAAAAAATGGATACAAAGGAAGGACCATTATATATCTGTTTATACAAGATAGTTAGGACAGATATGCAGCTACTTTCTCTTAATTCAATGAGAAGAAAGATTTGTACTAATAGTATTTGGATAGGATATCATGTCTGCATCTTGTTCTATGAATAACCACTAAGAAGATAACAATATGCAATGTATTAATTATTTTAACTGTCCTATTAATTGGTTTTGAAACTGTTTCATTGATATTTGTTTCTCAATAAAATTAGTAAAAAGAGAGAGAAGAGTAACTGGTGTATTTTACAGAATGTCCTCTGTGTAGCTAAAAAAAATGTGTATTTAGATATTGTTGAGTGGAACAGTCTGTAAATATCCACGAAGTCCAGGTGTTCAGGGTTTGGTGAGTTCTGCTAACTCTTTTCTAACTTTTTGGTCTACTTGATCTATCTTTTTGAGATAAGTGAGTGTTAAATTACTGTATTAAGATTTCATTATTCATTATTAGATTTTTTTTTCATGCCCTTTAAACTTTGTCTTATATAGTTGGGTTCTCCCATATATTATGCATACGTATTTCTGACTGTTACCTCTTCCTCTTGAATTTTTCACTAACCAGTATGTAGCGACCTTCTTTATCTTATTTGATCATTGTTGGTTTAATGTTCATATTGTCTGTGAATGGAACAGCTACCCCTGTTTGTCTGAGATTCTACAATATGTAGTATTGTTTTCCAGGTTTTGAATTTCTTCTTATGAATTTCATTTTTGGTTAAATCTGTTTCTTGCATATAGTATATTATTGGATTTTGTTTCTTGAGCTGTTCTGCCAATCTATTTCTTTTATTGATGCATTGAATCAATTTACTTTGGTGGTTATAACTGATATGCATTGGCTTATGTTTGTCCTGTTATTTTCCTGTGGTTGGTCCCCTATCTTCCTTGTTTCTAGCTGTTTGTTCTGTGCAGTGGGTTCTTTCTGTTTTTGTTCATGGAATTGTGGTCATTTTGATCCCTTTTTAGAACACCCTTTTTAGGGTGTTTGGTTTGTCATTGTGGATTTTTTAGGTTTTGTTCGTCATGAATGCACTTTAATTCTTCATTAATTTTCAGAGCATTTTGAAGAAGGGTGTATCAGTCTTGATTGGAAATTGTTTTCCTGTAGGACTTGTAATACTTTGCTCCATGTTCTTCTTGACTTGTTGGTTTTTTGCTGAGAAATCTGTTATTCTGTTGGTTTTTCATTTAAATGTCATCTCTTTATTTTTGCTAGTAGTTTTATGCATTTTTTTCTCATACTGAATTTCTATGATCTTAATTATTATATATCTGGGCATAGATTCATTTTGGTTGATACCATTTAGAGTTTTACATACCTCAGTGATCTGAATGTCAGATTGTTTTCTCATATTTGTGAAGTTTTCAGCTGTTGTTTGCAGCTGTTGGATCTTTGTTGCTTTTAGATTTTTCCTTTGCTGGTCACTAGCTGCAACACTGTCTTCAGGGTCTGAAAGTCTCTACTTTGACTTTCGTTCAAGTAGTTTAGCCAACTTTCAATGAGTCTTCAGTTTCTTGTGTATCTCTTTGAATCTGTTTTATGCATCCTATTTCTTTCCTATATTTCTTGTTCAAGGTTTCCATTGTTTTTCTATTTTGCTTTTTTTAACCAATGTCGTCTTTACAAATGCTTAGTAACCATTTAATTATGGTTATTTCTTTTTATGGGAGATTATTTCTGATCTGATTCTACTGTATGCCATTCTGCAGTGGTTTGTTTGTTTCAGTTGCTATTATCTTAGAGATTTCAGGTGTGTGACTTCCAGTTTCTTCCATGCTGATTTCTCTTGGAATTGTTCAGGGTGTGCTTAGGATCTGAGATTGTATTATGTTCCTTCTTTTTGTTGTTTTCTTTTTGTCAAGAACTCTTTATTTTAAGTGATGTGATACATTTTTGTGAAAATTTGATAGTAGGTAGCTGCATCACTATATTCAGAACTCTCTGAAGTGTCTGTTCTTTAGGTACCTGTTCGGTGTCAGGGATTCTTGTTTTGTGTGTGTCCCAGATTTTGACTTTTCTATTGACTGAGAGTGGGATGTGAGTTTCCATTTGTCACTGTCCCACATCCTTTAGTATAGTGATTTGTTGAGGTTATTATCTAAGCAACTCCCAATATTAACCAAGGGAGAACAAGTGGTTAAGCCAGATACAGTATCCTATTTACAGTAGTACTATTAGCAATACTTATAACAGCAACTGAAATTTAGAAACTGACCAAGTTTTGTAACTAATGGTTTTGAATTATAGACTATAGGAGCAAACTTTGTAGCTATGTAACAAAACATATCAAGGCAGATCACAAATTGGGAGTTTGTACATAAACTTGTTCCTCTGAGTTCTGTCTGGGCTCCTATGTATATTTGTCTTCTTCATATACCTAAAGTTTTTTAGGCAGACTCATTCATCTATGTTTTCCCCTGCCACCTGGGTGACATGAGGATCCTTCCACAGGTCTGGGCCTGAGTCTGGGCCCCAGTGGGCCTAGTAGTATGCCTCTGCTCACTGTGTCCTATGCAGGCTTCACCCCCACCTTCCAGCTCCATCTTGCCCAACTCAACTAGCAGGGCCTGGACACATTGCTGGGCTCATTCTCCAAGTATTTATCTTTTTGACTTATACAAGATTAGAAATAATTGTAGAGATTACCCAAATTCTGTGTAAATTTAATCAATCAAATGTTTTCAGCAATTTTCTTGGAGAGGACATGTTATTCTCTTACATGAACATGTCAGTCATTAAGTGTGACAGAGAATTCATAATCATTTATCCTTGACCAAAATCTTGAAAAAAGTTTAAAAAATTTTTTTTTTTTTTAATTTGATACAGGGTCTCACTACGCAGTTCAGACTTATAGTCATCTTCCTGTCTCAGCCTCCCCACCCCTGGGATGACAAGTGTGTGCCACTACACCCAGTTTTAGTGCTGGCACAGCATGCAGTACTGGATGTCAACTCCTGGTCCTTACTGGTGCAGGTACTTAGATTGCCAAGCGATCAACCCAGCCTTTGAAAATACTCTTTGAAAAAGAACTTTTCTAGTGAAAGTATATGGGAATGAAATCTTTCCTGTGCTACTTTACAAAAAAGTGCCAACCATCTCTGCAAAATCTATTCATTTAAAATCTTCAAAATCTGTAGGTTCTAATTAATAATCTCTCACTCTCCTCTCTCAAGGTCAGTTTTCATGCCTGGATATTTGAACTGGTATTATGTTTTCTTCTAGTTAATTATTTCTTCTTCTCAGGTATAAGATTGAAGTCTGTGTTCTATTACACTACTTGTTTTCTGGAAGGACAGCTCTGTCTGTGTTTGAGGATGGTGTCCAAATCTTTATCCACAGACTTTCTTTGTCAGTTATGTTCAAATTTTACATCTGATTCTGCTTGATTGTCATGGACTCATCCACACCCTGCCACCCATCAGTGCTAAATCTGGCACAAATTGAACTTATCACCTTTTAAACTGTCACCTTGTCATTTCCTCACTATCATTAAAACAAGAAGCATCCCCCAGAGTTGGAAAATGGAATGTATTTTTGTCTTCTCTATTTTATTGCCCTGCTCATATCAGTTCAGTCTGCATGAGCTACATGTTTCCGAAGTCATTCTTTTTCCTCAGCTTTCTTTACCTGTGGAGGCACCAAACAAAGAAACAGAACAGACACAATTACCAATACATAAATATCATAGAAAGAAACCTATAGAAGGGAGTAAAAAATCTCATTCACATAGTCATTTCTCTGTAACATTTCTGGAATATCATATATCATAATCTCATTGATAGAGGTAGGAGAAACCCAGAGGTAGAATAAGATACCGCCTATCTATAGTGACCATGGTCTTTTGGATTAGCTCAGTTTTCAGGTTCTGTATTTAAATACATCAGGACAATAGAGTGTATAGATCCAACAAAAGACTATAAAAATAGGCCCAAAATTTTATTAGTAAAATGACTACAAAGGGACAGTGTTAAATATAAATGTAAATATGAATACTTTTGGACACTATATTTGTTTTTCTTTACGGTTTGTTCTAGTTTTATATTGTGTGGTATGTTATTTTATACTGAAACACAAGTTGACATTTTCCTTTAACTTATGAGTCTTGCCTTTATAGCTGTTGGTTATTAAATGAAGTACTTCTTTAATCTCAGACCATCAATTCTTAAATGGTAGAGCACCACACCAATAAAGACACTAAAGAGATTCCTATTTATCTGATATTATGGTGCATCTAGGTAGGTGTTCCACAAGAGCTCATGTACCTATGGGCAGGGATTTTGGAAAGTGGCTGAATTACGTGGGGTTTTAGCTCACTTGCCTTTGGGAAGTAGAGTCTGCTCACTGTGCCTGTGGCCATAAAGTCTTTGTCTCTCTCCTCAGCTCCTCACTTCTGTTGCTTTGCTGCCTGCTGCTCTACCATGAGCAGCCTTTCCTCCACTATACCACTGTGAAATGCTGTTCTTGCTATGGAACTGGTTAGCTCTGGGCTGAAATTTTCACGATGTGTGAGTTAAAACAAACCTCTTTTTTTTTTAAAAAAAAAAAAAAAAACACCTCTTTTTTTAAAAAAAAAAATTTATGTATTTGGTATAGGGTCTCACTATGCAGCTTGGACTCATAGTGATCCTTCTATCTCAGCCTTCCCAGTGCTGGGATTACAGGTGTATGTCACCACATCCAATTTCCATGACCAACATGGTGCTCCTGGGGTTGTGGGGCCCACATGGTGTGTTGTACTAGGGATTGAATCTGGATCCTTGCATTTGCCAGACAGGCTCTTAGAACACTCATCTATTTCCCCAGCTCTCTCCTTTGTTAAGTTCTGGGTGCTGGGTATTTTGTCCAGTGACTAGGGAGGTAACACAGACCTCAGTGACAAGAATCAGCCACAGAGCAAGTCAGGGAGATCTACTCAGAAGGACCTCAGAGCTTTCTGGTACCTTAATCATCATGTCTACTTGACTAACAGGTATTACTTTTTGCATATGCGAAGATTCCAATTCTACCCCTACCAGCCTAATTATTCTGGATTCTTTATATTCTGCTAAGTGTGCAAGCAGAGACCCATTTCCATATCCCTTTCTCTCAACCTAGTGAGTTGTCATGCCCATTTTATTTCTGAGGTGCTGCTATCATTTATTTTCCTTTTCCCCTTTCTTTGTTAATATCACTAACACTTTCAGGCCTTGGATCTCTTGCCTTGATGATTGCCCTAGACTCCTCATGGACGTCTTCATTCCAGTCACTTCTCTTGTCTTTAGAAAGGGATTAGATCATTTTATTCTCAGCTCAACAAAACATTGAAGTCTCATTGATATTATAATCAAATCCAAGTTTCATAGCATGATACTCATTTTTATGATCTGAAGCCAAGCATCAGTGCAATGTTGAGCTGATTTTCCTTCTGCCAGCAAGATTCTATCATTATATATTTGCTTTATCCTCTCTACTTTTTACTTCTCACCATAAGTTCCATCTATTTTGCCATTTGGTTATTGCCCTCTGCCTACTGGTTCTTTCCAAGTGTACATATATTGTAGTGGCCCTGCCTTTGCAGCTTTGTAACATTTGTTGGAAATGTTCATCCATTTCACTTTTCTGTGTCAGAGATTCTATTAATTCTTTCTGGCAAAACTCAAATGACATTTAAAAAAAGTCTTCTCAGTTGTAATTATATTTCCCTTTACTTATAGCAAGTAAGTTTAATGCTTATTCAAATATCTACTTCTTCTACTGAATTGATAAAATGTTGTCACGTCAGAGACAAGCTGTCTCAGTCTTTTCCTTCTGTCTCACATCTCCTATTTACTTAGACAATCATTTTTCATTGCACAGACCCCATTTCTCCCTTGGAAGTGTTTATTGAGCCCCAATAGTGTGTTGGCCTTCCTGGAAAATACATCTTGTCGCACAAGCGTCTCCTTAGGGACATGCTGTACCATACACAATTGCTTGAAGTATTCACTTCTAGACTGTAAATTGCTAGCTTTGTGGCTGTGTTCCCTATAGTTGGTCTACTATTTAGAACACAGTAGAGACTCAGTAATATTTATTTTGTCAATGAATGAATCTGTTTTGTTAATTTTTATGGCTAAGAATGCATATAATGTAATGTACAGCTGTTTATCCACTGATGTGCTATGTTCTGAAAAACCATCACAAGCAAAAAGTAGCATAAGTAGAAAATGTACTTAATTGCTCATAAGCCGATTATTAGGTGATATTAGCATGAATGGGAAACTCTAATGTAATTGAGTAGTGTCAAGAAGTCACACACAGATGACTAAATAATATTTGTTCCATGGGTGAGGAAGTGTAAAAACAAATTGCAGCCATCCGTAAAGTGTAGCTGTTACAGTATTAGGCAGAGAACTAGAAAGTTTGAAGTGAATGTGCTGTTCTTTGTCTGCATGACCTTGAGCAGTTTAGCCAGCCACTGTTCACCTGATTGACAAATTTTTATGATCTACTGGCTAAAAAAAAGAACTAAAACACAAATATAAAGAAATTTCCTAATGCTATAATTCCTAGATTGAAGGAAACCCGGGGTGAAGAATGTCTCCACAGAGGCTTGGTTTTCTTAAGCCTAGAGAATTTTTCAGTTCCTGTACTAAAAAAAGAGTATTAGATTGAGGAAGTTCAAAAGGTTGGGTTTTCTTTCTCCTAGGAGTGCACATCACTTACTGGATCTGTCTGCTTACTTCTTCATAAATGTGAAGTCCTAACATTCTTCGTCACAAGTATCTATGTCTTCTTAAACTTGTAAACTAAAAATTTAAACAGTGTTTTCTCTTATCATAACATCTCAGGATTTAAAGGCCCACACAGTTCTTCATCAAAGTGTCCACACAGCTGCCCTCCATAGTGTGAACCTGCTGTCTCATACACTTGAGAGATTGAGACAGAAAGATCTTTTGAGCCCAAGAGTTTGGATTTAGCCTGAACAAAATAGTGAGACCCTCATTTCTTAGGAAAGGCTTGGTACATAAAAGTTCATGAATTCCTAACAGTACAAATGGTTATGGCATATACTGATGTTTGTGGGAAGATTTTGTGCGTGGTTATATTTTTCTGGGGGGAATAGTTTTTAAGATCTTGTTTTCAAATATACTAAAACTATGATAAGATATGAAAATATTTAAGAATTTTTGGGTGCTGGGGAGATGGCTCAATAGAATAAGTGCTTCCCTGGCAAGTGCAAGGGTCTGAGTTCAATCTCTGATTCCGCCAAAAAAATGAATTATTTCTTTATTTATTTTTATTAATTGTATTGAGATGCATACATCAATGAGACAGTTTCAAAACCAATTAATAGGACAGTTTCTATAAATAATACAGCCGAGCGTGGTGGCCCAGGCCTGTAATCCCAGCACTCGGGAGGCTGAGGCAGAAGGATTGCTGTGAGTTCGAGACCAGCCTGAGCTACAAAGTGAGCTTAAGACTAGCCTGAACTGCATAGTGAGACCCTGTCTCGAAAAGACAATAAATAAATAACTAAATAATACATTGCATAATATTGTCTTTGTAGTACTTATTCATAGTACAAGATGCAACAAGAATTTGAAAAAAACAGTCATTGGAAAATGAGCTCAATGATAGCAACAAAAGTAAAAGGGAGGACTATTAAAAGGAGCAGAAGTTAAAAAAGTTTGACAACTCAGACTAAATGTACACCTTCATTTAACAGTCTTTGTTGTTTGATTTCATTGGCCAAAGAAAACCAGAACCAATTAGAGTGGTCTCTATCTTAGTGCTTTGTGTGTATATAAAGAAAAGGGGATACAAATTGAGGACCATTTTGCATATGTATATATAAAATAGGATAGATGTACAGCTACTTTCTCTTAATTCAATGAGAAGAAAGATTTGTACTAATAATATTTGGACAGGATATCAGGTCTGTATGTTGTACATAACCTCTAAGAAGATATCAATATGCAATGTATTAATCATTGAAACTGTCCTTTTAATCAATTTTGAAACTATCTCATTGCTACTTATTTCTCAATGAAATTAATTGAAGAAACAAACAAACACACAAAAAGAAATATTTGAAACTAGTGACTTGCAAAGGTGCCCCTGCCCCACTTTAACCATGACTGAGCTGGCTGAGGAGTGCTGCACAGGAGTGCATGAAGCGTAGACCTGAGAGGGCTGTGGGCAGAGAGCACTTTCTCACACTGCCTCTTAAGGCACTGACTGTGCTTAGTGGGGGATCCTTAAAGATCTCCGGAATAATTTTAGGGTCACTTTCTCGTTTCTTTAACAAATCGGTCTTGGCTCCCTCTTACCAACATTAGTCTCCTTCAGAAATGGTTGCTTGGCCAAGTCATCTACTTTTATTCCTATGTTGTTTTTTTTTCAAAATTCATATGATCAAACTAAGGATTTTCAAAATCATAATACTCTGTATCTTATTTGATAATGAATTCTGACTTTAAAATTTGTCCCCTTTTTGGATTTTATTACAAGTCATGGTTGAAAATATTTTGATTCGAAAAGATTATTACAGTAAAAATACATGGCCAAGAACAATAGAACAGTTGCTTTTTAAGTGCTGAAGAGTGTTGTGAATATTCTGAGGTGGATGAATGGTAATATGTCTTTTACTGCAACACAGCTTTAGAATTAGAACATTCAGCCTTCATTGATCAAATGTTTCCAGAAATTTTGGTTAAATAAAAACATTACCACTGTGTCTTTATCCACCTTTTTTTTTTTTTTTTTTACCAGATCTGGTACTATGTAACTTTTGGCTCTTTTCCAAGGTGAAAACTACCATGAAAGGTAAATGCTTTAAATTATTTCAGGAGGCGGAGGCAGCCACACCAGTGCAGCTAAAGACTCTTGGTGAAAGAGGACTTCTGGAAGTATTTTGAGAAAGTGACAAAGAGAGGATAAGTGTGTCAAAAGTGAGGCCATCTATCTTAGGGATGGTTAATGGAATTCATATTTTATCGTAAAAATTTTAAATAATAAAGTATTCATCATATTTTGTCCAACCGCATATTTTCAGTTAACATAATCCAGATAATACTCTGAAAACATTCCTCCTTAGAGATTTGTGTCACCAAACAACCTACCTCATTGCTCCTAGATTCTGTCATCCTCAAAGTCCTAGGACATGAACATAATTCAGCTAAATATTTTTGCAAGTTTATAACAAGGATGACCTTTTCTGCCATCCTCGTACCTTGTTCCTCATTTTAGTCTGAGATCTCATCAGAATAATCTTCACTGTCATGGCCACTTAAATAATCTTTTAGAAGAGCAAGGATTTCTGTGCAATATTTCTTCAGGTCCCACATCACAAATGTCCTTAATGCTCCACTTATGGCAATAAGACTTTTCCTAGGATTCAATTCAAAACTGTTACAGTCTCTATGGTTTATTATGCTACTACCTCACCCTTCTCAGTTCCAATTTCTACCTTGATCTGTTTTGTGCTTGTACAACAAACAAAAAAATGCCTGAAATTGGAAATTTGTAAGCAACAGAAATTTATTTCTCACAGTTCTGAAAGTTGAGAGATCAACGTGCTAGGAGATTTGCTGCCTGATGTGCGATTTTTTCTGTGGCCAAAATGGCGCCTGCCTAGATGCTGTGGCTTGCAAAGGGGAAGAACACTGTGTCTTCACATGGCTGAAGATGGGAAGGGCCTGCTCTGTCAGTGTTTCTGTGGTCTGGATGAGGTTTGCCCCTAAGGAATCATGCTGAAAGCTTGATTCCCAAATATGGTATTAAGAAGTGGAGGGGCATTTAAGGATGGGGACTCTAAGGTGTATAGAACATTGGTGGTACTGTCCTTAGAAGGGATTAATACTGGTATTTTGGGGGTGAATTAATTGTTACACCTGGTGTGTAAACTCAGTAGTGCCAATTTGATTGTCTTGGCTTGAAAGCCTCCTAGAGGATTAGGGCTGCCCATGTGCATTGTGCCCGAGTGGGTCATGAAAGTGTGAAGTTGGACTAGATATGGTCCCTGACCCTCTCTTCCTTTCTGGCACTGTTACTTTGTTCTTCCTCCAAGACACATGAACTAAGGATTTTGCTCCATCAGGCCTTTTTCTGTGATGCTTCTTCTTTGGAACCAGCTAATCATGGACTTCTTTGTTTCAACCTATAGACCAAGTTAACTTTCTTATCCTTTATGTGATGTTATATCTCAGAACCAGGAGAGCTGACCATAAACTATGAGTGAAAGCCCGACTAATGACCTCTCTGGTTCCCTGTCACATTATAGGATCTCTCCCTTTCACATGATAAGCCACTCACTGTGCTGTAGCTAGGAGGTCCTCATTTAGAAGCAGCATATTCTGGTGTCATCACTGTAGATCTCCCAAATGTGAATTAGATAATTCTTGGTTCTATAAAATGTTCAGAGTTGGGTTAGGGATATTGTTATAACAACAAAAAGTACACTAACACAGAGCCTTGATCCACTCATGAGGGAGAAGTTTTCATGGTCTCCTCACCTCTGAAAGGCCTTACTTTTTAACTATTATTACACTGCTAATTACTGAATATGCAAAGGACAAATTCAAATCAAAACAGTGTGGCACTGGTGGTATAGTGGCGAGCATAGCTGCCTTCCAAATCAAAACAGTGGCCTTTTGAACATGTCCTATGAAAGTAAAAGATGGGATCAGCCACTCACAGGGTGGTATGGCTGTAGATGAAAATAACAAACATGGCAGCCTAAAAATAAAATAAAATAAAACAAAGAAATGGAGGAACATATAAATAGTTAAAAGAAAAAATATCAAGTAAATGCCATAATAGATGATAAATTTTGAAACCCTGGAACCTTAAATTCATAGCTCCTAATAGTTATATTTGATTATTTATATTGAGAAAGAAACAAGTTCAGGAAAGAATTTATTGGTTTGCTTGTAGTTTTAAAAAGGGGTGAAGACTCAAAAATATAATGACATTGTTTCTCACCCATTAGACAGGTTATATGCATAAGGAATATATGTACTTGCTGATTTTTTCATTGCATGTTATTTATAATGTTTATATGTTTGCTTTGTTGGTCTTTTAATGATTAAGTAAGACAGTGTTTTTTTTCTAATTTGTTCTTTTTTTATTTCTGACTTTATCTTTTTCATTGTTTTGTCACTATTTTCTCATTTCATCTTTATTGATACCTTTTACTTGCTTTGGATGTACCAGTTTGTTTTTTCTTTTAACTTCTTCAGTTGCCATTAGTCTACTTAGTTTTATTCATAAGAGTGTTTTATGGTATAAGTTGACTTAGTTTTAGCCCATTGATGTGCAATATTAACTTTTATTACCATTATTTGAAGGTATTTATAGGGTTTTATTTTTCCCACATCAGCTGAAACTTATTTAATATTATTTTTAGAATTTCCAAGGAGGAGGGCTTTTAAAAATTATTTTTTTCACTTAATTGAATAATTGCCAATTTATTCATGGTACTATGTATATACCTTGAACCATATTCAGATTCTATTTTGTTACCTATGATATGATCATTTAATATAAATGCTCTTTTTGTACTTAGAAATGAAAGATTTGTTCTCTAGAAAAACAAGAATGACCCAAATTCAAAGCAAGCAAGCATAAGGAAAGAAATTATAAAGATAAGAATAGAAATTAATGAAATTGAGACAAAAAATAATATGTTATCTGCAAATAATGATAGTTGAACTTCTTTACCTAGTCTTTTTTACTTTTTAATAATTTTATTGAGAAACAAATAGCAATGAGACAATTTCAAAAGTGATTAATAGAATAGTTTCAATAATTGACACATTGCATATTGTTGTCTTAGTGGTTATTCACTGTACAAGATGCAGACATGATATTCTGTCCACAAAGACTATTAGAACAAATCTTTCTAGTCACTGAATTAGGAGACAGTAGCTATATCTCTATCCTATTTTGAATATACAGATACAAAATGGTTGTTCATTTGTATCTCCTTTGTTTTTTAGTTTTGTCAGAGCAGGGCATTCCGTTATCATTTATATATTATATGTAAGTGAATTCAGCAAAATATTCTAATACAGTCCAGTAGTCCATAAAAGTAGTGGGTTTTCCATAAGACTGGCAAGGTCAGAAGTTGTTGACTTGTGCCTTTTATAGCTTAGCATATTAATATGGTTTTACTTTTTATACCTCATTTTTATAATTTTCTACTAGATGGTTAAGATCAAGAAAAAGCAAGACCGATATAACAAGAAATGTATCTTTTGTATCTGATAAGGTCAGTCAAGTCCCATCAGGACTTACCCTGAACCCTGTACCAGTTTGTAGATCCTTTGTCAATGTCAGTCATGAGGATAAGTCACAACCATTGCTTGAGCAATTTGCTCTTTGTCAAAGCCTAAGAGAATGTTTTCTCTCCATGTGACTCTCTTTAGACACACTGTATGTCATTGGTTACCTTTGTCTGCTACCCTATTATCTCCTTGGTCAGAAAATTTGGGACACACCTGAGTTACATGTTATAGTATAAGTTCTCCTATGTACTGAGTCTTCAATGACCTTGAAAGGCTAGGTCCAAAATGTTGGTTGTCCTTGCAGTCTTCTATTTTTCTTTAATTTTTGGTCTGAAAACTTAGGTTGTTAACCCTCCAGAAGAGAAGCTTATTGTTATCACCGTACAACATAGGTAGTTGAGCATAATCTCACTATCTGTCTGAATATCAAACACCTTAGGCATAACAGGAACAGGCATTTTACATTAAGTATTGGTATATAAACCTTTAAGTACCAAATATGAACATGAAGAAAAACGTTTAAAAATATTTTAAAAAATAGAAATAAACAATTACATATTTTTACAAGGAAGTTTAGGAATTTAACAATATACAGCATTGTAGCATGACAGTCCTGTGACTTTTTGTCTCTGTTTTCATTTATTACCTTTTTTTAAAACAAACATTTACTTGAGAGACAATATGGCATTAACTGGTATGTCATGACAAGCAGTATGTGCTTCGAAGTCCAGAATAACAGGCATTCAAAAGCAGACCATACTATTACATATTGCTACCTTCAGTGCAGTTGCTTAGTTCACAGGTATCAGCATATGTAGTTAGTCAAGGTGAAAATCCTACCAATAAAGTACTAATTTCAAAAACCTGCTGAAGATTCTCAGGATTGTTGCCTTACCCATCTTGTACATATAAATGTATGCCTTTGCCCCTGTTATGTTTCCTAGCTTTTTTCCTTTCTCTCTCTTCATTGTCTAATCCTCAAGTTCTTGCTTTCCTTTCAATTGTGTTATACCTTTCTATTTTTATTTCTTCTTCTAAGTTCTTATACTAGGGGGACTGTATGATATTTACACATGTGGGTAGGTTTACTTCACTTAGTATATCTTCAAGTGGCATCCACTTAAATATGAAGTTTTCAAGTTTATTATTCTTCCTGGCAGAGTAACACTCCATTGTATAAAAATAGCACATCTTTTTCATCCATTCCTCAGGTGACA
This sequence comes from Ctenomys sociabilis, assembly GCA_004027165.1. Classification (NCBI taxonomy): domain Eukaryota; kingdom Metazoa; phylum Chordata; class Mammalia; order Rodentia; family Ctenomyidae; genus Ctenomys; species Ctenomys sociabilis. The sequence goes on from PVKA01024997.1 coordinate 32,182, forward strand.
GACATTTTGGTTGTTTCTAAGATTTGGCTATCACTAATTGAGCTGCTATAAATATATGTGCACATATATCACCTTATGATATGATGTTTTCAGTTCCTGTTGGAAAACTCCCTGTAGGGGGATATCTTGTTTGAATGGAATTTCCAGTCCTACCTAGTCTTATTCCTTTTATTTCTCTGTTGTGTCTAATGTTTCTAGCTAATGGTTCCAGAACTATATTGAATAGGAGTGGTGATAGATGACATCCTTGTTGTGTGCTAGATCAGACAGTAAAATATTTCAGTTTTCCCGTTTAGAATTATGTTAGTGGTTGGATTGTCATAGAGAGCTTTTATCAGATTGAGGTAGAGGCCATCTATTCCAATTTTCTGTAGGACTTTGAACATGAATGAGTGCTGAACTTTGTCAAAGGCCTTTTCTGCATCAGTTGAGATGATCATGTGTTTTTTGGGTTTGAATTTATTGATATGGTGTATTATATTCATAGATTTGTATATATTGAACCATCCTTGTATACCTAGGATGAAAACTATTTGGTCATGGTGTATAATCTTCTTGATGATTTGCTGTATCCTATTTGATAGGATTTTGTTGAGGATTTTTGCATCTATGTTCATGAGGGATACTAGCCTATAGTTCTCTTTTTTAGCTGCATCTTTCTTTGGTTTTGATATCAGTATAACACTTGCCTTCAGGAATGATTTTGGGAGGACTGATACCTTTTCAGTTTCAATGAAGAATTTGAGTGTTGGTATTGTATCTTCTGTAAATTTTTGTGGAACTCAGCTATAAATCCATCAGAATTTGGACTTTTCATTGTCAGTAGGTTATTTATTACATTTTGAATTCCATTGGCTGTTATTGGGTTATTGAAAGTTCTTTTATCTTCCCGATTCAGTTTTGATAATTTGCACCTTTACAGGAATCTGTCCATTTCTTCTGTTTCTTCGATTGTTAAACTAGCTATTAACAATCTTCTGAATTCCCACTGGGTTTGTGGTAATTTCAACTTTTTCATTCCTTATTGCTTTAATTTGAGTTTTTTTCTTTCCTCTTTTTGATGAGGTTAGCTAGGGGCTTATCAATTTTATTTAATCTTTCAAAGAACCAGTTTTTTGGTTAGTTAATTCTTTATATTATTTTCTTTTTTTTTCCATTTATTTTTATTTTATTAAAATACAAATGTCAATCAGACAGTTTCAAGACACCTTAACCATACAGAGTCGATGAATTAATACATTGCAAACTGTTTTCATAACGTTTTGGTATTGTACAAGGTGCATACATGAAATTATATTTACAGGTTTTTTTATAGCTGAATTATATCAAAGATTCAA
>PVKA01024998.1:0-33508 GCA_004027165.1 Ctenomys sociabilis
TAATACAAAAAAATTCCTTTTTTTAAATTTTTTATTACAGTGTCTCGCTACACATCACGGATTCTTTTTTTTTTTTTCGCAGGGGTGGGGTGTGAGCTCAGCCGGCCCTGCGGGGAGGGGCTGGCATGGCATGTGGTGCTGGGGCTCGAACCGCGGTCCCTGGGAGGCGCTCTAGACCGCTGAGCTATCTTGCCAGCCCAATGTACTCTAATATAATGGAAAAATGCAAAAAAATCTAGATTCCTAGATGCATATGAATTACCAAAACTGAATCAAAAAGATATAAAAATTCTAAATAAACCAATGTCAGTCAATAAAATTGAAGATGTAATTAAAACCCTCCCAACAGAGAAAAGCCCCACTCTGGACAAATTCATTATAGAATTAAAAAAAAAAAAATTAGAGAAGATCTAATGTTACTGTTTCTCAAAATTTTTAATGAAATTAAAAGGTGGATTACCTAATAGTCAACTTATAACACTCAGCTATAGGGCTGGAGGCTCAGTGACATAAGCACCTATCTGGCAAGTGTAACATCCTGAGTTTAATTCCTGGGACCAAAAGGCAAAAAAAATGAGATAGCCCAGTAGAATAAACATTTGCCTGGCAAGCACGGGGCCCTGAGTTCAATTCCCAGTACTGAAAAAAAAAAAAAAAATCAATAGAACACCCAACTGAAGTGAATCACTGTGGTTCTGGAGTAGTAGGCCCACCTGAGGCTTGTTGATTGCAACATAAAAGGAGAACTGGGAAGGAAGATGGTAGACTGTCCTGAAGAAGCTTGTCATGCTGGTTTATTTTTATTTTATTTATTTATTTATTTATTTATTTATTTATTTGGTACAGGGGATCAAACTCAGAACCTTATGCTGGCTTTTATGATATGAATTCAGCTGTTCTCATGGAGGACATTGTCAAGGGTCCAAGCTGGACTCATGGAGGACATTGTCAAGGGTTCTCGGTTCCCAGCTGTACTTTGTGGGACACTGCCGTGGGATCTAGGCCCTCAGCTGGACCCTAGGGTCTCTAGCATGTGGAGAGATCTCCTGTACTCATCTGCACTTGACTTCTTGGATGCATATCATAAAATAATCCTATAAATTATGTGTCCTCTATTAAATCTTTTCCCTGGTAAACCCTAACTAAAATAGTAAGTAATACTCCCAAATTCATTTCTGGAATCAAACATTAAGCTGATACCAAAAACAGAAGGATCCAACCGAAACAGAACCAGAGGCCACACTCCCTAATGAATGCAGACACAAAAAATTTCAATAAGACACTGGCAAACAGAATGCAGAAAATCATCAAGAAGATTATACACCATGACCAAGTAGGATTCATCCCAGGGATGTAAGGGATGGCTCAACATTCACAAATGAATAAATGTAATACACTGTATTAACAGAGCCAAAAACAAAAGCCACATTATCTTTTCAATAGATGCAGAAAACAATTTGACAAAGTCTAATATCTATTCATGATATACATAAAAGCATACAGAAAATTGGAACAGTCTGTATCTTAATCTGGTGAAAGCCAACATAACAAACCAACAGCCAACAGCATACTAAAAAGCTGGTCAAAAGCTGAAAACTTTCACTCTAACATAAGGAACAAGGGGCCGGGAAATTGGCTCAGTGGAATAAGTGCTTCCCTGGCAAGTGTAAGGGCCTGAGTTCAATCCCTGGTTCTGCCAAAAAAAAAAAAAAAATTAAAATGAGGAACAACACAAAATGTCACTGTCACCACTCTTACCCAATATACTGGAAACATTAGTCAGAGCCATTAGAGAAGAGCAAGAAATAAAAGGAATAAGGATAGAAGGCCAGGGAGATAGCTTGGCAGAGTAAGTACGTGCCTGCCAAGCACAGTATCCTCAATTCAATCGGCAGTACCGCAAAAACAAACAAACAAAAAGAATAAGGATAGAAAAAAGGAAGAAGTTAAATTATTATTTATAGATAACGTTATACTTTACATAGAAGATAGCAAAAATTGCATCAAAAGACTTCTAGATTTATAACCACTTTGGTAACATAGCTGGATGCAAAGTCAACACTCCAAAATCAATAGCCTTCCTGTGTACAAATAACAAAACTCACTGAGAGAGAAAATATGTTTCACAGTAGCATCCTAAAACAATGCAATAATATTATGCCTGTATCTTGTGCAATGAATAACCAATATGACAATAATATGCAATGTATTAATTATTGAAAATGTGCCAGTAATCAATTGTGAAACTGTCTCATTGATATTTGTTTCTCGATAAAATAGGTAGAATTCTTGAAAATACTGAGGCAGGCAAAGACTAAACAAAATCCCAGTTGCGCAGAACTATCACAAAGAGTCAGCAACTGGAATCTCATCTTACTAAAAAGAGACAACCAGCCGGGCGTGGTGGTACATGCCTGTAATCCCAGCACTGGGGAGGCTGAGGCAGGAGGATTGTTGTGAGTTCAGATCAGCCTGAGCTACAAAGTGAGCTTAAGGCTAGCCTGAACTGCATAGTGAGACCCTGTCTCAAAAAGACAAAAAAACAGGGGCTGGCAAGATAGCTCAGCGGTCTAAAACGCCTCTCAGGGACCACGGTTCGATCCCCAGCACCACATGCCATGCCGGCCCCTCCCCCCAGAGCGGGCTGAGCTAACCCCCCACCCTCGCAAAAAAAAGAATCCGTGATGTGTTAGCGAGACACTGTAATAAATAAATGAATTAAAAAAAAAAACAAAAAAACTAGACTTCGTAAAAATCCATTAAAAAAAAGACTAAAAAATAAAATAAAAAGAGACAACCCATAATGGGGAAACTTTTTGCTATGTAAGTCCCTCCTGGACTGTGGATCACTTAAGAGTGTCATTTTTTGCCATGGTTTGCTTACTGCACCTTGGAATATAAAAAACATGAGATTAAAAAATGGTAGGGCTCAGGTTCGTGATACATGTAGCAAGACTGCAATTAAAAATCATGCAAACCAGTTCAAAATGTTTTCCATAGACTTGTATTGAAAGAATTCACCTCAGTTCATTGATAGCAACTGACAAACTTTTATTAGTTTTTGACAGACTTTAAAGGGTGTCATCATTTGGGGATTTTTTCTTTTTTTCTTTTTTTTTTTTTGTCTTTTTCAGATAGGGTCTCACTGTGCAGTTCAGGCTGGCCTTAAGCTCGCTTTGTAGCTCAGGCTGGACTCGAACTTACAATAATCCTCCTGCCTCAGCTTCCCGAGTGCTGGGATTACAGGCCTGCGCCACCACGCTCGGCTTAGTTTGGGGTTTTTATAAGGTGAACAATATAGTACTGGACACATTTTATAATTTTATTTTACAATGAATCACCCAAAGAATTATATACAAGTGCAGGAAAACTATCCATACACCAAACACTAAAGAATCTAGCTGGGGGCCTAGATCCTAATATCCTGCATGAGTCCAGATGAAAACCTAGAGCTGATAACAATGCTTCCTACAAGTCCAATTAGAGGCTTAGAGCCCACACACAACAAAGTCTCATGCAGGCCTGCTTCATGGATTTGTGCTGGATAGCCCAAAAGCTCCGAAGTGGAAGCTAGGAAGTCTATGCCAGCAGGATGAAGGATCTGTGCTAGCAGGCTGAGGGATTTGAACTGGAGCCAAGAAGCAATGCTCAAGCACCAGAGCTTCCCCAAAAGTGCCACAGTGAGGTCCCGAGCTCCTCCAGCAATGAGGAAAGCCCTGTTCCTATCATGAAAGCCAGTGCAACAAGCTTCTTCATGAGACTAAGTGGTGCACCTCCTTCCCCTCCGGAGCCAGGAATCAGTGCTCAAGATGAGGACCCAAGCTTCTCCAAAGCTCATCAGGAAAGCCAGTGTGACGAGGTCCTCCAGCAGAACAGTCCAGAGGACTAGCAGCCGCCAACAGCTCCAACAGCTTCCCCAAACAGCTTCCCTAGCAGCATTTCAGCAGTGTTTCCTGTTCTGCTGCTGGCAACAACCCTCGGGTGGGCCTCCCGCACTCAGCTCCAGGCTAGTAATTCAGTGGGTGAAAGGAGTTGACCACTACAGACGGAAAGAGGAAAAAGTTCCAGGTTGTGGTCAAAGGGACTTTACCATATTCATAACACCTGTATTATTTTATTCAAAGTGCTTAAGTCAAATGGGAAAACATTTTACAGCTCTTAATTCTGCATAACAAGGATAGTGGCGTTTAATATCTTTTATGGTTTTATGCATATTAAATTTTTCTTAAAATTTAAAAGAAAAGGGGCTGGGGAGATAGCTCAGTGGAATAAACACTTCCCTGGCAAGCGCAAGGGCCTGAGTTCAATCCCCAGTCCCTAAAAAAAATTAAAGAAAAAAGTGCTTTCGGATTCACCTTCTCGGGTGGAACCGCCACCAAGATACAGATTTTCGTGAAAACTCTCAAGTGGAAGCCCATCATGCTCGAGGTTGAACCCTCGGACACTATAGAAAGTGTAAAGGCCAAGACCCAGGATGAAGAAGGAATCCTCCCGAGCAGCAGAGTCTGAGCTTTGCTGGAGTCTCCCTTTCATCCTGTGTTGAGACTCCGTGGTGGTGCTAAGAAAAGGAAGAAGAAGTCTTACACCACTCCCAAGAAGAATAAGCCTAAGAGAAAGAAGGTTAAGTTGGCTGTCCTAAAATACTTATACGGTGGATGAAAATGGCAACATTAGTTGTCTTCCTCGAGATGAATGTGGTGCAGGAGTTTTTATGGCCAGCCAATTTGACAGACATTATCGTGGCAACTGTTGTCTGACTTATTGCTTCAACAAACCAGAAGACGAGTAATTATGAGTTAATGAGAAACTTCAGCTAAAAAAAAATAAAGAAAAGAAAAAAGTGGAAGAAACGGGCAAAGAAAAGTTTAATTAGGCGAAACATTTCCAGAGAAGGTCACGGGAAAATATCCACATACACTGATAAACAAAACACCATATTAGTTCACTCTGTCTGCTATAACAAATAGAACAGACTAGGAGATATAAATAATTGAATTTTTAACCTTTTTGAGGTCACAAGTCCAAGACCAGTGCATCGGCAGGAGCGCTTCGGGAGGCTTCTCTCTGCAGCTTGAGGATGGCTGTCTTCTCCATCTGTCTTTGTATTTTCTTCTCCTTTACATGAAGTATGCTCAAAATTACAGCAAAAGTTTAAATTTTTAAAGTTATTCCAGTAAGAGACGCATGGCCATTAATCCCCTCGGTACGCTTCCCCTTGGCTCGGTCACTCTTACACCATTGTTCTTGCCACCATCTGAAGCAGTTCTAGAAGCACTCTTCTGTGGGTCTTCTGGTGTGTTGTCATGGCTGCCTTGAGGTGTTGAATTGTTGCAAAATGTTTGCCTCTCATGTCATTTGCTCTTTGGGGAAGAACCAGAAGCTGCCTGGTGCCAGATCCAGTGAAGAAGGTGGGTGAGGCTGCACCCTCATGTTTCTGTTGGACAAAAATCGCTAACAAAAAAATTTTTTTTCTTGGTGGAACCAGGGATTGAACACAGACCCTTGCACTTGCCAGGGAAGTGCTTCTTCTACTGAGCCATCTCCTCAGCCTCAATGTTTTTTTAACGAATACAAAATAGGACTAGGTGTGGTGGTGTACACTTGTAATCCCAGTGCTGGGAAGGCTTAGACAGGAAAATTGCTACAAGTCTTAGCTACAGAGTGAGATCCTATATCAAATGAAAAAAAAAGAAAAAATGTTTTGAAACAATTGAGAGTATCAAGGCAGCCATGACAGTAAAACTAAGGACACTCACAAAAAGGGAGTTCGGAATTGCTCAGGAAGTGACAAGAACAGCAGGGTACCTGTGTTCAATGTTAAGAGGGGATTCACTCCACTGTGTATACCTTGGCTCTTTCTCTCTTTGCTAAGATAAAATACCCCACACCCAAAGTTAAAGGAGGAAACGTTTATTCAGCTCACGACTTTGTGGAGGTTTCAGTCCACAATCTGCTGGCTCCCAGGTAGGGAGGCAACAGCTCAAGGCGGCAGAGCAGCAAGAGCAAAAGGGAGAAAGCAAACCCCTCTTCCTTGTTTGTCCTGCGCGCTGGCTACCTACACTCTGGCAGTGTAGGACTCTCCCCATCTCCACACCCTGCTCTTGGCCAGGATGAGGCTGTTTCCCAAGTCAGGACCCTGGGCCCCCTGCTGAGTCTCTTAGCTGAGCTTCTAAACTTCTCAAGTTAACATAGTGTATCAACCATGACAGTGTCTTCTACTGTAATAATTTTTAAAAATGTAAACATTTACTGTATTTTTTGTTCATATTTGTACATGTCTGTGTCCTGTGTTCTTTTTTTTTTTTTTTTTTTTTTGGTGGAACTGGGAATTGAACTCAGGCCCTTGAGATTGCCAGGGAAGCACTTGTTCTACTGAGCCATCTGCCCAGCCCCTGTGTTCTTATAAGAACCCCAGTCACAGTGGGCTAGGGCCCACTTTAATTACCTCACTTAATTACCTCCTTACAGAGTCTGTCTCCAGTATAGTCACATGCAGCATACTGGAGGGTAGAACCTCCACATGGACATTTGGTGGGGGCATGGGGGCATCACTCAGCCCGTATCAGAGGCCGAGCAGTGCCCCTGGGCTTGCTTCCACTTCCACACCTACAAGTCTCTTGTGATCTCTTTCTGCTTCTGCAGTTCCCTCTGCCTCTTCCAACATCCCCACAAAACTTCTCACTGTCCCTCCTTGGCCTTTCCTTCAACTCCTGCTTCCTCCAGCCAGGTCACGGGGTGGGTACAGCAAGGTGGGGAAACTGTGAGGAACCAAGGACACATCAAGTTTCATAGCTGCGCTGACTTACAGAAGAGGAAAGGGCCTAGAGATGGTAGCCTGCCTGCTCCAAGTCCCAGAAAGGTTCCAGGGCGTAACTATGGACTCTCAATCCAATGTTCTTTCTGCACAGATAGGGAATAAGAAAGCGACCCAACCCAAAAGGGGAAGATGGGGCTTCAGGAGCTATTTCAGCCTTTACCAGGAGTGTGTGGTCAGTCAGATTAAATAAATCCCTGGGCCCATACATGAGTCAGGACATCGCCAGACCAACGGCTCAGGCTCTCCAGACCTTCACCACTGAGAGATTCCTGGGAAAGACATCTGATCCAGAGCTTTATATTTCAGCAACTGGCAAGACGTTGCCTTATCCCGTTATACTTGTCAGCTAGGGCCCTTTGTGGGAAGAGGCTATTAGGAATGAGGTCTCAAATTTTTGTTCTGCATCAGAGATGGCTGATCTGCCCACAGATTAGTATCAGAAAAATGAAGAGCAGCTGACTTGAGCCTCCTGTCCTCACCCCTGATTAAAAGTCCATGACATCTCTTTGGAGTCAGAAAAATATTTACCTGGCAATTATGCTTGAAAGTTCTCCCTTGTCCCTCCCTTGCGATGGATGCTTAATCACCATGGGAAATAATCTCCTCTCTAAACTACACATTTCATAACTTCACCCCTACCATAAATGTGCTCCCAGGTGTCTTTTCTTTTAAAACATGTTTGAATGGAAAGAGACAATGCCTGAAGGACAGACCTGCAGTCATGTTTTCATGAAACATGTCACAGGCCTGCCCTGCATCATCACCATCCCAAGATTAAACAGCAGGGCTTCCAACCGTGGTACCACTGACATTCTAAGCTAGGTGACTTTTTGTTTAAGGGGTTGTCCCATGTACTGGAAGTTTGGTAACATCCCTGGCTTCTATCCAGTAGCTGTCAATAGCACCTTTACTCCAAATTGTGACAATAAGACTACATCAGATGCTGCAGCATTCATAAAGGTCCCCTTGGGAACAAAAATCACTGTCAGTTGAAAACCACTGTCCTAGAAAGGACATTGTGGATTCTCTTTACCGTTCCTCCCCCTGAAATCAAAGACTTTATAAGAATTGCCTTTGACAGGGGCTGGGGAGATTGCTGGGGCCGGAGAGATTGCTCAGTAGAATAAGTGCTTCCCTGGCAAGCACAAGGGCTGGAGCTCAATCCCTGGTTCCACCAAAAAAAAAAAAAAAAAAAGAATTCCCTTTAACAGTGCTGACTGATTGACTGATGCATTTGCAGGGGGACAAAGAACAAGCGAGCTAAAAAGAAAAAAAAAAAAAAATAGGTTAGCTTAAAGGAAAGAATACACTATATATCCCAAATACAAGACATATAAGCACTTGCCTGGCAAGTGCAGGGTCTTAAGTTCAATCCCCACTACCACAAGAAAGTAAAAAAATCCAAAACATATATACATCTTAAGAGACCATATATGAGCTGGACATAGTGGTGCATACCTATAACCTCAGCACTAAAGAGGCTGAGGCAGGAGGATTGCTGTGAGTTTGAGACCAGCCTGGGCTACCAAGTAACTGAGCTCAAGGCCAGCCTGAATCGCATAGCAAATCTCAAAAAGACAGAAAAAAAAAAAATTCTTGCAGTTTCTTTTCTAGCATCACACACAGCTAATGTTTCCCGGCATTCCAATACTTAGCTCAGCTTGCAGAGTGGCACTGCAGGACAGATCAGCTGTGACTATGACTTCATGTACACCTTACAAATGGGTGCTCTCCCAGATGTGTTCTCCCTTCCGTGAGGTGTTGCTGCTATTCAGTTTTTCTTCAGAAAAAAAAAAAGTTTCCAATGCAGAAATTCCTCCCCAACTTGCTCAGACTTATATATATATATATATATATATATATATATATGTATATATATATATATAGAGAGAGAGAGAGAGAGAGAGAGAGTCTATATTGTGTGGAAAGCTTGGGGGCCGGTGAGAAGAAGCAGAGCTACCTCTAAGCACATGGAAGCAAAGAGGAAGGAAGAGCTGATAATTGCTTGTTTGTTTTGTTTTTGTGGAACCAGGGCTTGAACTCAGACCCTTGCACTTGCCAGGGAAGTGCTTATTCCACTGAGCCATCTCCCTGGCCCAGAGCTGATAATTGCTGGGAGTAGCTGGATAGAATGAGAAGAGTCCTGGCTTCCTGTCCCTTGGGACCCTTGTGACTTCACTATCCTAATACCTGACGACTTCCAGAGGTGGTCGGTTACCAGGACAACAGACCATGATGCCCCACGCCTCGCCCCATGGTGCCCCTCTCAGGTCCCTCCCTCAGGAGGCGGAGTTTTCTCTCCCATCCCTTGAATCTGGGCTGGACTCTGTGCTGTGTTTGGCCAGTACAGCGAGCGTGGCAGCCCTCTGCTCTTCCAGACTAATCCTTCATGGGCTTTGCATGTTTGGCTTTCACTCTCTTGCTCTGTGAAGAGGTGTGATGTGGATTCCTGGAGGATAAACGACTTCACAGGGAGAGGGGCCCTGACCGCTCCACAGAGGCAGCCAAGGCCAGAGCTGCACTGACCTGCCTGCTGTGTGCCTTCTCTCCGGGAAAGCCTGCTGCGTGCCTTCTCTCCGGGAAAGCCTGCTGCGTGCCTTCTCTCCGGGAAAGCCCGGAGAGACCCATGGAAGAGCAGAGCAGCGGGCCCTGCCGTGAGCACTGACAAATGGTACTTGTGTAAAGCCACAAGCTCTGGAACACTTTGTTAGGCAGCAATAGATAAGTGAGCAGCTTATTAAAAGACTGTTTTAAGAAATACCTTGTAAGCCAGGCAAGGCGGTACATGCTTGTGGGGCAGAGTGCACTTGAGTCCAGGCCAAACTAAACAGTGAGGCCTTGTCTCAAAAAAACAAGAAATGAGGAGGTGGGGGAGAGAATCCCCTTGTCAACAGCCCCCCGTATGTGGAACATGTAACAGCAATGTGCTCCCCTCCTTCCTCCTGGTCGCTCCTTTTCTTTCAATCTAGAACAGGTTCTTGACCTCCTTCCCCCCCCCACCATTTTAAAAGCAGAAATGGGTGAGTGAAATGAACAGACACTTCACAGAAGAAGTACAAATGGCCAACAAATACATGAAAAATGTTCACATCACTAGCCATTAAAGAAATGCAAATTAAAGCAACAGTAGAGCTCCATTTTACACCAGAAGGCCTGGCAATTATCAAGAAGGAAAAAATACAGCAAATGCTGGTATGACTGCAGTGAAAAAGGAATCCTCCTAAAAGCCTGGTGGGAATGTAAACTAGTACAGTCATGGTGGAAATCAGTATGGAGAGTCATCAAAGAACTAAAATTAGAAATTCTAGGGGACTGGGGATATGGCTCAGTGGAATAAGCACTTCCCTGGCAAGCACAAGGGCCTGAGTTCAATCTCCAGTTCCACCAAAAAGAAAGAAAGAAAGAAAGAAAGAAAGAAAGAAAGAAAGAAAGAAAGAAAGAAAGAAAGAAAGAAAGAAAGAAAGAAAGAAAAAAAATTCTATATGTCCCAGCTATCCTACTGCTAGTTATCCTCCCCAAAGAGCTAAAAACCTCACGTGTACACCAATGTTTATAGCAGCATAATTCATAATAGCTAAATCGTGGAGGCAGCCTGTATACGCATAAACAGATGATTAGATTAAAAAATGTGATATCTCTGTACAATAGAATACTACTTGGCTATAAAGAAGGACAAATTGAAGACATGTGTAGGAAAGTTGCACCTAGGAAATCAAATGATGGGTGAAATAAATCAGACACATAAGCTTAAATACCATATAGCATCTCTCATTTGAGTAAGGCAAAGCAAAATAAAAGGATGGATAGAAAGGAACAAGGGGACAGGTCTCTCACAGACAGAATGGGTCCCAAAGATGGAGGGTGAGAAGAGAGGAGGTGGGGTAGGAGAAATAAGTAGACTAAAGATACCCCATATGTAGAAACCTAATAGCCTCAATGAATATAAATATTATATGGCATAAGCATGAGGATTTTTTTTTTTTTTTGGCAGAACTGGGGATTGAACTCAGGCCTTTGCACTTGCCAGGGAAGGGCTTATTCCACTGAGCCATCTCCCTGGCCCCCTACATAAGCATGAGATAAGATTGATATCAGCAAAAATGAAAATGAGCAAAGAGGATTTAGAGGAGAAGAGCTGAGAGAGAAGAGGAAGTAGATTTAAAAAAGAATCAAACAGTGCTACATACAAGCACGCTTTCCTCAAGATGACTGCGAACTTTTCTGTGAATACTGACCAAAAAAGAGAGCACAAGGGCTCTATATCTGTATTCTTTTGTTTCCTTCCCCCATTGTTGGAGCTGGGTCCGGTGGGGCACAGCGAAGACTATGCTTCCTTGAGCCTCTAGTCTGGAAGGGCCTAATGAAAAGACACAGCTCCCATTTTAGGGAAAATGGAAGGTAGGTGACTAAGGAAATGCCTTCAGGAAGGAAGGTGTCTTCCCTAGCTGCACAATCAAAAACGAGATCTGTGCAGTTGGGGAGAATGCTGCATGTAATTTTCTTGTCACTAAGAACTTGATCTTACCTTGCATTTTTCTCTGCATGCCTTTTTCTTTCTCTTTTTTTGTCTATAGAATTTAAAATATTATTCTAACATCTCTATTTCGTATCATCCCACAAAAGGAAACAGAATAAAGGCCATGAAGATTTCCCAAGGGGGTGGTGAACTGATATTCCCTCTTCAGTCAGCAGAGTCGAGGGCCAGCAGGAGCCTTCACATAGTTCTTGATCGTCTTACTTTTTCTCATCGGGCATAAAATAACTCAACTGCAAAAATCAGAGAGGGGATTGTTTAATGGGAAATGCAATCTCCCAGCTTGAAAGAGGCACACAGCCCAGGGCCCTTCCAGCTGAGCTCTTATCTGAACAGAGTGATGTGGCCATTGAGGATTTCCTGCCATAAAAAAAACTGGAGGAGGAAGAGAGGAAAGGGGAGGCGGAGAGGGAGGGGGAGAGGAAGGAGAGGGGAGGGGAGCAAGGAAGATAGTTCAGTAGAATAAGCGCTTCCCTGGCAAGCACAAGGGCCTGAGTTCAGCCCCCAGTTCCACAAAAAAAAAAAAAAAAAAAAAAAAAAAACCAAACTGGAGGGTTCCTGCTGCCTCACTAATGCTGTCTTGGGAATCAGCTGAGTTTGTTACTATCTTTTCTGGGCAGAGAGTTAGTGCTGATGAAGGCGTCAGTGTTAGGTGTTTGCACACGATTCCATCGTTCGTCTGGTCAGGGATGTACTTTGCAGTCCTTCCATGTAGGCGATTCTAAGAAGACAAAGGTTTTAAAAAGAACTTAAGATTTTTTAAAAACAGCACTACGGGGTTGTGCTGTCTTTCTCAGGAGAGAACAGCTGACAACAGATGACATCTGACATGATAAATTTGCACATTAAAGAATTAATATTGAGCCGGGCGTGGTGGCGCATGCCTGTAATCCCAGCACTCAGGAGGCTGAGACAGGAGGATTGTTGTGAGTTCGAGACCAGCCTGAGCTACAAAGTGAGCTTAAGGCCAGCCTGCACTGCATAATGAGACCCTGTCTCAAAAAGACAAAAAAAAAAAAAAAAAAAAAGAATTAATATTATGTTTTATATTATGTGAATTTAAATATGGAAATGTCAACCTATCTATGATACAAGAGTTAGAACACTTTCCAACACTGAAGTACATGTATATATTCTGCTGCATATCTCCCTCTCCACTTCCTGTCTCTGCCTATCTCTCTCTGGCATTGTGACACTCCTCGAGCCAGCACATGCTGGTTGTACTCCTGGGCAAGAGAAACGACTGGCTCTAAATTGCCACATGATGTTAACTGTGGTTCTTGTCGTCCGCTACACAAAGCATGCCGACCTTCTTTCACACAGTGCCATCTACTAGCACAACCAACATTAGCACAGCATTTGTAGCCAAGAGCATGCTAATGTATGGCGAGAGGTTCCTCCCCATTTGCTGATATCACAGACACATACGCGTGTCTCTGGTCTTCTCCAAGTTCAGTTTTGGATATGTGGAGACATCATGATTTATCCAGGTAAAGATGTTTATTAAGAACTAACACGTCAAGAGTTCTGGAGAGAAGACTGAACTGGAGGTGACAACTGAGAGAAGAGTCTCACTTAACTGCTAACTGTCCAATACAATAGCATGGCATGGTGAAGCATTGGAAGGCTGGGCTCTAAAGCTGGGCCCTGCTGTGGCAGAACAGGTGAACATGAACCTACCCCTTTCCCTGCCTGAGCCTCTACCTCTCCATTTGTGGAACAAACAGGTAGCATGAACCTGCCTGTAAGCTTCCTTCCAGCTGACATATGTTTGTGATGTGAAGACTGCAGATGCTGAAGTGTTCCTTATCCTCAGAGAACTTATGTCCTCTGGGGACAGGCAGCCAACAAGCCTGTTTCAGGTGAGTCCCTGAAACAAAAGACAGCACACGGCTGACACTGACAGAAGATCTACAAGGTGCTGTACATGGTTTCAGGGTAAATCCTGGGGAGATTTGGCTGACCTTGCCAGATACGAAAGTTACATTTCAGCTTGGTCTTTTTTTTTTTTTTGGTGAAACTGGGGATTGAACTCAGGTCCTTGCCAGGCAAGTGCTCATTCTACTGAACCATTTCCCTGGCCCCCCTTTAACTTGGTCTTAACCATCCATCAGAAAAATATAACCGTGAGGTATAAAAATTAATGCCTTAATTAATATGCTGAGCAGTAAAAGGCTCAAGTCAACAACTTCAGACAATTGCCAGCTCTGCTGATAACCCACTACTATTATGGACTATTGGACTATATTGGGTTATTTTGCTGAATTCAAGTACCTACAATATTTGAACTGGCATCAAGTATGAAAAGGTCCTTTAACGACTTCTCCAAATACAGCTTTTCTAACAACAATGGGACACCCATCTCTGACAAAACAAAACAAAAACAGGATATAAATGAAGGATCATTTTGTAGTGAAAAAAAAACAGGAATACAAAAAATAGGATAAGCCGGGCATGGTGGTGCATTCCTGTAATCCCAGCACTTGGGAGACTGAGGCAGGAGGATTGTTGTGAGTTCGAGACCAGCCTGAGCTACAAAGTGAGCTTAAGGCCAGCCTGAACTGCATAGTGAGACCCTGTCTCAAAAGACAAAATAAATAAATAAAAAATAGGATAGATATACAGCTATCTTCTATTAGTTCAATGAGAATATATGTCTGTATTTATATCATTCAAGTAAGATATCATGTCTGCATCTTGTCCTCTGAATAACTCCTATGATGACAACAATATATAATATATTAATTATTGTAACTGTCCTACTAACCTGTTTTGAAACTGTTTCTTTGCAATTTTTCCTCATTAAAATGAATAAAAAAATAACAATTTTTTAAAAAGATAAGGGGCCGGGAGATGGCTCAGTGGAATAAGTGCTTCCCTGGCAAGTGCAAGGGTCTGAGTTCAATCCCCAGTTCTGGAAAAAAAAAAAAAAATGGCCCTGCAGGAGCCAGTAGCCCTGTATTCACCCACCCAGTGGGGTGTCTTCACTAGTCAGGGAACAGCCTGGAAGCATGGGAAGCTTTGAGCTTGAGGCCACCAGATATGAGAAACTCTTGGTTAAGTCTTGTCCTTGACCCTTCATGGAACTGTTTGCCTTACAATTACAATAAATTGTAGTTCTTGGGTTTGGGGAGATAGCTCAGTAGAATAAGTATTTTCCTGGCAAGTGCAAGGGCCTGAGTTCAGGTGGCTGGGGAGATGGCTCACTAGAATAAGTGCTTCCCTGGCAACCTGGCAAGTACAGGGGCCTGAGTTCAATCCTTAGTTCCATCAAAAAAAAAAAAAAAAAGTGCCTGAGTTCAACCCCTGGTTCCTAAAAAAAAAAAAAAGAAGTCTAGTAATTTTGACTAGTAAAAGAATTATACCTAACTTGTTGAGAAGCTGAACTTGGAAAATACTAATAACAATCACAATAATAGCAACTATTTATTGAATGCTTGTAGAATGCTAGATGCTGCGCTTAGTGCAAATGAGAAACTGTGCATAATCTAAGTAATTTGCTGTAAGAACTTCTGCTAGTGACAAATCCAGCTCTGGCTCCGGTCTGTTAGTCTCTGAGATCCATATGTAACCCCACTTGTGTTCTCTCAGGGCCCCTCATAGACTTTGAGAGAAGCTTTTGCTCCTCAGCTGCATGTGGGAATGCTAAGTAGGATCACAATGTTCCTGCTTTAAAACTTCTGGGATGAACTTTGCATATTTTCTGTGTTGATTACCCCATCTTTGGCTGGATTAATGGCCTTGCCAGCACTCTCTTTCCCCATTCCCTGGAGGTCTCAGGATGACATTAATATGTCCAGTTTATAAACTCACTGGAATTACATTTGCCAGCCATTCTGTTTGGTGTCCTAAATTCTCAAGGACACTGTAGAAGGGGGAGACAGTAGAAGGGCTGAACATTAAAGACCAAACCAAGAGCTATCAGAACAGCTATTTATGCTGTTCATGGGATCTTTTCAAACCCAATTATAATGTAGTACCCTTGGTTATCCTGATATGAACATGATTAATTGGGCTTGGAAATGAGCTAGATCTGAGTTTTAATCATAGTTCTGATGCTTCACTCAGGTTAAGTCCTTTTTCTGAACCTCAACTCCCTCATCTATGCAAGAAGATAGAATCAGGTCCACTCAAGATTATTTTTAAGATTATTTTTAAGATTCCTAGAGATGAAACATCCACAGGAAACCAGTAAATGCTCCAGGTGGGCGGTACTATTTGTAGTACATTCTCATTGGCTGCAAGCCTAGTTCCTTCTTACATTTGCCATGCTGGGCAAAGTGGTGCCACGCCCTCTCTGACAAGTTGAAAAGCCTGCCTGCACCTGGAACTCTTTTTTAATGTTGCTTCCCTTTCTATTTCGTGAACAGAAATAAATCAGGTGACCTTGAACAAAAGCATGATTAACTAAGCAGTGTTAACGAAGCATTGACTACATCCAAAACACAAAATTAGGCCTGAGGGGGTTGTGTTCTATGGAGAAGAGCATCTGCTCGGAGAGATAAGATCAGTGCTCACCAGAACACTAGCTATAAGAATGTGAGATTATGTGTGACTAAGTGTGGTACTAACACAGGGGAGACCTACTAAAGTTGCCTTAGATATTCAGCCAATAGTTCATCCCAGTCCCTGGCAAAGCGCTACCAGAGGTGAGGCCCTGGGAACCTAAAATATCTTCACTTGGTTACAAACACAAACAAGCAGGCTGAATCAGAGCCGTCTTGCTGGTGCTCTGGGCAGGTACTATTGCACACATGGTGGCAATGATTTGTGTGTGGGCTGCTGTTCCATTCCCAGAGGGCAGAGCTCATGTTTGGGCTTGTAGGGTGTTTCCCACTCAATAAACAAAAAAGTGATCATAACAGAGCTGGGGCCAAGACTACAGGGAAAGAACACTGACCCAGGGGTCAGGAGGCCTGGATCCTAATTCCATCATGACTACTAGTTCTTCGCATGACCTTCTGCAAGCCTTTGCCTTTCTAGTTATAAAGTGAAGACCATGGATCTGATAGGGCTTTCAGACAGCACCCCATGATAACCATGGATCTCGGGAAACTCTGGAATTCAAGGGCACCAGTGAGCCATAAGGACAGGCGAGTGGTGGGAAGCAGTCTCTTAGCTTCAACCAGAACAGCCTAGAGCCGGGCGTGGTGGCGCATGCCTGTAATCCCAGTACTTGGGAGGCTGAGACAGGAGGATTGTTGCGAGTTCGAGACCAGCCTGAGCTACAAAGTGAGCTCGAGGCCAGCCTGAACTGCACAGTGAGACCCTGTCTCAAAAAAAAAAAAAAAAAAAAAAAAAAAAAAAAAAAAAAAAAAAAAAAAAAAAAAAAAAAAAACCAGAACAGCCTACTTACATCTTTTTAGATACTGGAGTTCTTTAGTTTTCTTGGAGAAAACTCCTTTATAACATGCTTTTAAACATAGGTCAAAGCCGGGCGTAATGGCGCAGGCTTCTAATCCCAGCACTCAGAGGATGAGGTAGGAAGATGGTTGTGAGTTCAAGACCAGCCTGAGCTACAAAGTGAGGTTAAGGCCAGCCTGAACTGCACAGTAAGACCCTGTCTCAAAAAGACAAAATAAAACATAGGTCAAAAAAGTCCCAGAGGTAAACAGTGAGCAGTAGATATAGATAGTCCTAAGCATATTTTTCTGTCTCTGTCTGTCAGTCAGTCTTTCTTTCTTTCTCTCTCTATCTCCCTTTTCTCCTCTCTCTCTCTCTCTCTCTTTCTTTTCTGTCTCTTTCTCTACCTCTCTTTTATCTCTCTCTGTTTTTGTCTCCCTCCCCCCAGCCCCAGGATCTCAAGTATGATATACCCATGCTAAGTCTCTTTTCCTATAATCCCAACAAGAAGCCACTCACCATCTTTTCCAGATTTGGGAATAACTATGGCTGCTAAATTTGAAAAAGAGCAAGCTGAGGAAGTGCAGAGAGTAAGGAATGAGCTCTGCCCATGACAAAGCGCACCTACATATCAGCTCTGACAAAGGCCGCATGAACTCTGGACAGTGCGAAGAAGACACTGGCAGGTGGGTAGATCCTT
The DNA here is from genome assembly GCA_004027165.1 of Ctenomys sociabilis. NCBI lineage: Eukaryota > Metazoa > Chordata > Mammalia > Rodentia > Ctenomyidae > Ctenomys > Ctenomys sociabilis. Next base: position 17,395 of record PVKA01024998.1, read on the forward strand.
GGTTTTGTTCCTTGTTGGCAAAGAAGACAGTTGGGACCAAGAGAAGGGAGCATGAAGGGTTGTCACTCTCTCCACTATTGGCTTCTTAACCATTGGCACAGAAGTCGCTGTGACATGCAACTGGCCTTCTTGTCCTGTTTTCAAATAACAGATTTTGTTTTCCACAGAAAAACTAAGCAGAAAACTACAGACAGCTCCATATACCTCCACTCTGTTTTTGCATAAATGTGGTACATTTGCTACCATGGATGAACCAATACGGGCGTATTATTACAAACTAAAGTTCATAGTTCACATCTGTACCTTTTAAAAAAAATTAAGTAAACTTTTGCTGAAGCTTACGTGCTGGTACAGAAATAGTTTTAACTAGGGTAATTCAATAAAAAGTGAAGGCAGAAATTATGACACCCAAATGACCCTCTCCTGTCTACAGGAGTAGATTACTACTGTATTTATAATCTTCACTTTTCTGGATTTTGTCCCATATAAATTGGTGGAGATTTCCCATATCACGATTATTTATTTTTCCTTTCTTTTGAGGGTGCCAAAAGTTGGGAAATTGAACCCAGGTGTGCTAGATGACTGAGTTACATATATATATATATATATGGGCTGGGGAGATGGCTCAGTAGAATAAGTGCTTGCCTGGTAAGCACAAGTGCCTGCGTTCAATCCCAGGTTCTGCCAAAAAAAAAAACAAACTGGTAGTGTAACTCAGTGGTGGAGTGCTAACCCAGCATTTGGAAGTCCCCGAGTTTGAGACCCAGCAATAAAAATGAATATTAGAACAATGTTTTTTTAAAAAAGGGCCAGTGAAATAGCTCAGTGGACTAAAGTACCTGCTTAGGTCAGCTTAAGCAAGCTCGGGGACTGTGGATCAATCCCCAGCACCACCACATCCCACACCAGCCCTGCCCCCAGGGCAGGCTAAGCTGGCCATAAAGTCCAGGCACAGTGGTGCATACCTGTAATCCCAGTGCTGGGGACACTGAAGAACAGGAGGATCACTATGAGTGTAAGCTTTGTAGTGAGACCTTGCAACAACCAAATACAATTTTTTTTAATTTTTGTTTTATTGAAGTACAAATATCAATGAGACAATTTTAAGATACCTTAACAAGATGGATTTGATAGATTAATACATTGCAAATTGTATTCATATAAATACAATTTTTTTTAAAAATTAGAAATATTAGAAGCCATTCCTGAGGGGCCAGGGAGATGGCTCAATAGAATAAGCGCTTGCCTGGCTAGCACAAGGGCCTGAGTTGAATCCTTGGCTCTGCCCCCCCAAAAAAGAAGAAGAAGCCATCCCTGAAAAAAATCATAAATAGAGAGTACATTTTAAGAAATAGAAGTGGGGAACCGGGGAGATGGCTCAGCGGAATAAGTACTTCCCTGGCAAGTGCAAGGGCCTAAATTCAATCCCCGGTTCCGCCAAAAAATAAATAAGAAATAGAAGTAACTGAGTACAATATTCAGGCAGCAATTTATTTATTTATGTCTTTTTTTCTTTTTGAGACAGAGTCTCACTATGTAGTTCAGGCTGGCCTCAAGCTCACTTTGTCGCTCAGGCTGGTCTCGAACTCACAAAAATCCTCCTGCCTCAGCCTCCCAAGTGCTGGGATTACAGGCCTGCACCACCACGACCAGCTTCAGGCAGCAATTTAATAGAACAGTCTGGCTAGGCTAAAGCCAGCATCTAATGCAGACAAAGTCCTTGTCGTTACAGAATTTTGGGTGGCAGCTGGAAAAATGTTTGACTGTGCATAAACTAAATTGAGTAGTCTACATGAATGTAGTTTGCACACGGTAAAAGCTTTTTTTTGGGGGGGGAAGGGAATTGGCTCAGTGGAATAAGCACTTCCCTGGCAAGCACAAGGGTCCGAGTTCAATCCCCAGTTCCACTAGAAGAAAAGCCTTTTTTCTTGTGTGTGCTTTCACAGAAAGAACAGCGTAGCTTACTGTGTAAGCTTACTCTCATCATTGCAAATAGCCAAGATAATAAGTTATAAAGAGAAAAGGTTTATTTTGCCTCATTTTTAGAGATTTCAGTCCCCAGTCAGTTGGTCCTATCAGCACATCATAGGAACAATGTGGTTACACAAAAGCACTCACCTCCCGATGAGGAAGAGAGAAAAAGAGGAATGGGAATAGGTTTGTGTCCTGGAGTCCCCTTCAGGAGCATGACCCCGGAGACTAAAGGTCTCCCCACTGCACCCACCTCCCACAGTTCCTACCACTGCCCAAGTGTACCTCGGGACCAGCCTTTCCTATCAGGACCTTGGGAAAATGCTTAAGATATAAACAATAGCAAATACCTGAACACAGACAGGCATTCATGCTCAATCTCTAAATCTCCAACATAATAACGCACTTAGTTCAGAGTGATTATACTGTCATTACATGTTCTTGTTTCAACACTACAGCTTTCTGCAACTACAAGATAGTGGTTAAATAAAGCAAGGGCTCCAACATCAACATCTAGAGCATAGCTCTTCATTTTTCTTAACACTGCTGCCATTTCTGCTGCCTAGCAAGACAAGTAAAAGTCAAATTATAATCACTGAACAGAGCCCCCCGACCATCAGGCACTGTGAAAACTTCAATCTTTTGGAGCAAAGAAAGCACTGTAGAGCATTTACAACTCTGATTAACAAACAAGGTGGACATGAATTGGAGACTTCAACTTTCCTGATTGAGATGTGACTTAAGTGTGTTTCAAAGTTAATGTAAGAAAATTCTGATTCTAGGTGACAAGAATGGACATCCAACACAGTCCCTCTGATTTCAGTCCGTCATCAAATACCCATAAGTTATGGGTGGCTCAGAACAGGAACCAGATCAGCCAGATTGGAATTTGGAAAACCATTTATTACTGAGCTCAGGGCCCCCATCCCGTCACCTCTCTTGCAGGAGAGAACGGAAAGGCAGCTAGCCCAGGAAATGGGGTGGGGGGTGAGATGGGGGGGTGGTTTAAAACCTGGAACCACATTCAGTTTGGTAAACAAATTCATTGTCTGACACACAATAAAGCTTTTAGGGTCATTGTGACCACTTCTCAAACTAAATTTCCTGGGGCTTTCTTTCAGTTTCTGGCTATCTTGCACCTGATCACTTGCATGCAGCCTTGCATAGCCCAAGGTTACAAGAAGTTAAAGCACATTTAATTTCTCTTTGAAGTCATCTCTGTAAGCTAACTTGGTTTACAGGAATTGGTGAGGTAGGAATTTTATCTTAGCAAGCAGCAAGAAACAGCCACTATTTACTAAACAGCTTAGAACAGTGGGTGAATGAATATACATTTACACAACAGAAAACATGAGATTTACATTTATAGTTTAAAACGTGAGTTTGTTGGGTCTGAGCTGACCCAGATCTCCGCGGGCAGGGAGGCGCCAAGAGACAAGGGTGAGAGCTCAAAAGTTTATTGAACCACGCGTGGGACCCCGCACCTAAGGCGGTTGCGGAGTGCCGAGCTGTCATCACAGGCAGGTTTATAAAGGCAAAAACCAAAAGATTAGGGGGAGGCAAGCGAACTACAGAAGCTAATTGCATTGGTTAATAGGGGTTGACCTGTACATTGATTGGCTCGGCGTGGGGGGATTTTTCTGACAGAATAACATATTTCTGTAACGCTTGGGTAACCTTGGGGGAGCATCTTGTGGCCATTAGGGGGTAAGAGGGAAACTTGAGCAAGCAGGTTACAGAAGCCAATAGCAATTGTTCCTCTGTCAGGATTGACTGAGGGCCACCTGGGGGTTGCTGAGGCTTTAGAGCAACCTTGTGGTTGCCTAGTTGCATGTAACTTTCCCAGAACATTTAGCAACAGGTGAAACAAAGGGCTAAGATGGAGCCAGTCTAGCGTGGGGCTGGGAGTTGTCTTGGGACTTTTTATTTTTACCCAAGTTGAACCATTTTGCCACAGGGATTGAGCACTATCTTATCAATAACAGAATTTGGCAGCAGATTATGAATTCCATTCTCTTGGTTGATATCTTCTCAGTAACACTATTCTTTCACTTAGAATTGGCTCATACCTATTGGATCTGATACAGGGAGAAAAACTGATCTTGGGTGGGTGACCTCCCAACGATAAGCTCCAAATGACATAGGGAAAAACGATCTCTGGATCTCTGGACTTGACCTGTACAAGTTCATGTTCTCTAAAACTGAAGAATGTACAGCCGGGCGTGGTGGCACATGCCTGTAATCCCAGCACTCGGGAGGCTGAGGCAGGAGGATTGTTGTGAGTTCGAGACCAGCCTGAGCTACAAAGTGAGCTTAAAGCCAGCCTGAACTGCATAGCGAGACCCTGTCTCAAAAAGACAAAAAAATAAAATAAAATAAAATAAAACTGAAGAATGAATTTTAGGAACAAACGGAGATTATGAGCAGAATAGATTTATTGAGAGAAAGAAAGCTCCTGTCCAAGAGAGGGACAGGAGAGGGGGCCCGGCGTGGGTAGTTCCCCTGGAAGCTGTCTCTTCCAGGGACTTTTATAGAGGAAAACCATGTGGTGAGGGGTCTAAGGTGGTAAAGACATGGAATTCGCTTAAGTGAACAAGAGGTGGGACAAAACTATGGTCAACCAATGGGATTGCAAGCACCATTGCTCAGGTAAAATTGATTAAATCCAGTACCAAATGGAGAAGTGAGTCACATAGCAAGGGGGCATAAATATGGCACAGGGTCTCTTCCTGTTGGGGGTTGGGCTGGTGACTCATTTAGGCTCTTTCAAAGTGATTGATACCTATCTAGAATATCAATCTCTGATGCCCACCCCTAGGGAAGTATGTAGCTGTGTTTCCTCTTTTGTCTTGATCTTGAGGAGTAGCCCATAGGGAGTATCTGTCTCTTCCAAGTGGCAAAGTCACCTTGTCTGCCATCTTGTCTCCTTGAGGGCCTGGCCCTGCCTGACTCAGCTGCCTACAACAGATTCACCTTGCTCACCAAAATTTTCAGAGTTTGATCTGGCTGACCCATTTAGCAAACTGTTTGGGAAATGAGAATTCCTATGTCTCATGCCCTGTACTGCTCCACTTAGGAAAATTGCATTAAAAAGCCATATTTCGGGGGCCAGGGAGATAGCTCAGTAGAATAAGCACTTACCTGGCAAGTGCAAAGTCATGAGTTCAATCCCTGGTTCCACCAAAACAAAACAAAACAAAGAAACCTTATTTCTTTCCATAATTTCCAGCATGGGAATCACTAATGAAAAGGCTTCATAACATGTTCCTGAGAATAAGAGCAGTACTGTGTGGAGTCAGAGGCACCGTAGTCCCCAGCAAGCTTCACCAAGGGGAACTGCTTTCAGCCGGAGGTGGGGCCACAGGTCTCCAGAACAGAGTGTCTCTTGGTGAGGCACCCTGACCACTGAGCACTGTGCACTCTTCAAAAGCATGTCCCACTTGGACCGTGGGAGAGCGTGAAGATCCCAGGGGCAACTGCCAGCAAAACCGACCTCCAGCAGACTCTTGGTTCTTTCAAAAACACTGTACAGCTTCCATTACTTTGCAGACAAGGAAATAACCACTAGCCACAGAAAATCAACCAAATTAAATCTCTTCCCACTGCTGCCACTGCCACTGCAAATTGTTCCAACTGTGTTATTAAAACCCAGGTTCAATGTTGTTTGCTTTGTATAATTTCATATTATCTGTTTTTATATTATTTTTGCCATGCTGTAGACTGTACCCAGTGCTTTGTAGGACAGAACATATCTCCAGCTTGTATTAGTGGGTGTGTAACTTTTTATGCTTATGTTGTAGGCAGCTGAATTAGATCAAAATATTCTAGGCAGTCAGATAAGGCAGGCCTTCAAGGAGACAATATGGAACACAAGGTGACTGCAACTTTGGAAGAGGCACTCCCTGCTACAGGCCAGACCTCAAGTGTGTGCAGCCGCACACTTCCCTAGGAATGGGCATCAGGAATTGATATTCTAAATAGGTATCAATCACCTTGAAAGAGCCCCAATGAGTCACTAGCCCAACCCTCAACAGGAAGAGACTCTGTTCTGTATTCATGCCTGCTTGCTACTTGACTTGCTTCCTCATTTGATTCCAACTTAAATCAATTTTACCTGAGCAAAAGTGCTTGCAATCTCATTGGCTGACCATAGTTTTGTCCCACATCATGCCCACCTAAGCAAGTTCCCAGGTTCTCCCCAACCTTAAACCAATCTCATCACATGGTTTTACTCTATAAAAGTCCCTGAAAGAGAGTTTCCCAGGGACCACCCGCTGCGGGGGAAGGGGTCCCTAGACAGAAGCTTTCTTTTCTCCAATAATTATATTTTGCTCATAACCTCCATTTGTTCCTAAAATTTCGGTTTTAGAGAACATGAAGTTGTCCCAGGTACCTTTAGGGTCAGGAGTTTCATTTTTCCCCTGTATCATTGGAGGTTCCCTGTATCACTTATACCTGTGCTTAGTACTCAATAAAATGTCTCCTTCTCTCTCTGTTTCTGTCTCTCTCTCTTCCTCTCCCCCAGTCCTGTAAATGAGATGTTCAATGTGAGTCTTCTAGGCATACAGGTGGGTACAGTTCCGCTGCATATACTCTTCTGCATTTCCATTAGTGAGAATAAAACCAGTGTTAGCTGATATTACCAGCCATACTATGATCAGTCTCTGTGTTATGTGTTCCGTGGGTTTTGACAGATTCATAACATCATATATGCATCATCACGATGTTATGCAGAGTAGCTTAGCTGCTATGAAACCCCCTGTCATCATTTATCTATTTACTTCTCTCCTTTCCCTGCTGCCACCACTCCTAGAAACACTTTTTTCTACTGATTCTATGTGGTTGTCTTTTTTTTTTTTTTTTTTTTTGCAGAACCAGGGATTGAACTCAGGCCCTTGTGCTTGCCAGGCAAGTACTTATTCTACTGAGTCATCTCCCTAGCCCCTTATACGGTTGTCTTTTGCAGAATGGCAGATAGTTGGAATCAAACAGTGTGAGGATTTTCAGCTCAGTTCTTTCACTAAGCAACATGAATTCAAGCTTCCTCCATGACTTTTCATGGCTCGGTACTTAAGTTCTTTTCACTGCTGATACTAGATGCACCACCATTTGTGTATCCATTCAAAAGTGGATAAGAGGGACACCTTGGCCACTTCTCAATTTTAGCAACTATGAATAATGCCTCTATGAATATTTATATGCAGGTTTTGGTGTTGCATTGTTTTCCATTTGTTTGGGTAAATAGGAACCAGGGGATTGCTAAGGCTACGTTTGGCTTTGCAAGAAACTGCTAAACTGTTTCCCAAAGTGGTTGTACCATTATGCATTTCCACTGTCTTAGTGCTTCTGTTATTGGATATCATGCTAAGTAAAGAAAAATCAAAACTTTAAATTATTATTATGAATTTCTCAGTTTGCCTTTTTATTGCACAACAGTTTTACACTCAGTTTGTCCCTGTTATACAATGTTAGTTTGGTTTTAAGCATTGACTCATAGGCAAACTCTTTCTTTTGTCTTTTTGAGACAGGGTCTCACTATGCAGTTCAGGCTGGCCTTAAGCTCACTTTGTAGCTCAGGCTGGTCTTGAACTCACAACAATCCTCTTGCCTCAGCCTCCCAAGTGCTGGGATTACAGGCATGCGCCACCACGCCCAGCTAGGCAAACTCTTTGTTCTTATTTATTTATTTGTATTTTAATATGAAGAGTGAAAAATAGAAGCAAAAATAAATAGAAAAAATGATATAAACAAGGTAACATACAATACATATGTTACAAATTTTCAAAATATGGATAGCTAATTATATATATATATATATATATTTTTTTTTTAATAAAACAATCCAACACAGATCAGCAGTCCACAATAGAAGTGGGTTATCCACAGAAGTTGTTGACTTGAGCCATTCACAGCTTAGTACATTAATATGACTTTACTTTATACACCTCCATTTTTATACTTTTCTGCTGGATGGCTAAGGCTGAGTTAAAGCAAGACCTATATAACAAGAAATGTAACTTTTGTACCAGATAAGGTTAGTCAGGTACTCTCAGGGTTTATCCTGTAACCTGTACTGCACATTTTTTTTTTTTTTTTTTGGAGCAAAGAGAGCAAGTTTATTTGGTGACTGCTGATGAAAGCATCATCCAAGAGACCAGGCAGAGAAGGTACTGTGGCAAGGAAACCTAGAAGCCTCTGGGGCTACATACAAATCTCACACATCATAGGGCAAGGCATGGGCTCTTGGGAGTTGGAATGTCCTCAGCCATTCAGCACCATCTGAATGAGTTCTTCATAGTTGATACAACCATTGCTGTCTTCATGCCCTGCCTCTAGCAGCTCCACTTTTTCCTCTGTCATCTTTTCACCCAGTGTGACTAGGACATGATGGATTTTTGGCTCCCATGAAAGTGCCATTCCCTTCTTTATTAAACACTCAAAGACCTTCAGCATAGTCCTCATAGGCTCCCTGATCCTCGTTCTTGGCCACAGTCTACAGCATGGGCAGAAAGTACTCCAAGGCCAGTACCTCCACATTCATCTCCTCACTCTTGGGGTCCCCAGGACCTTGAGCACCTCAGTGTTCATGGGCCCTCATTACATCCCCACACTGACTGTACAGGATCTTGCCATCACCTGTTCTGTCAAACAGCTGGAAGGCCTTCTTGAACTCTGGCGCCTAATACTCGGTGAAGTCACACATCTTGACTGCCGAGCTCTGCTGGACCTGCACTAATGGCCCCTGTATCGCACTTTGTAGATCCCTTGTCAGTGTCAGCCTTGTGGATGAGTTATGGCCATTGCTTGACCAATTTTTCTCTGTGGAAGCCTGAGAGAAACTTTTCTCTCCATGTGACTCTCCTTAGGCACACTATACATCATCGATCGCATACTTCTGTGGCCCCATAATCTCATTGATCAGAAAATTTGGGGCACTACTGAGTTACATGATGTTACAGTACAAATTCTCCTATGTCCTGAAGTCTTCACTGACCTTGGAAGGCTAGGGCCAAAATGTTGGCTGACCTTGCAGCCTTTCTTTTTCTCCAATTTTTGATTTGCAGACTTAGGTTGTTAACCCTCCAGAAGAGAAGTTCATTATTACCCTGCAACATATGCAGTTCAGTTTACCCATACTATCAGACATCATAGGCATAACATGGAGCATGTATTTTCCATCAAGTATTGAGATACTAAACTTAAGTCTGTACAGAATATGAAGAAGAAAAAAATTTTTTAAGAAAAGGAATGCACATTTGCATATATTTACATAGATATTTAGAAATCCATCCATATACAGCATAGTAGCATTGCAGTAGATTGTATTGTGTCTTTTTTTTTTTTTTTTTTTTGGCTTATTTTTCATTTACTACCCTTTAAAAAAGGGCAGCATAGTAATAGCTGTTATGTCATGACAAGAAGTACATATTTGGAAGACCAGAATGACAGGCCCTGGGAGTGTGAGCCTTCTATTACACTTTGTTAAATTCAGTGCAGTTGCTTGGTTCACAGGTATTAGCATATATAGTTAGTCGGGGTGAGAATCTTACCACTTAACAGCTATCTTCAAAAAATCTCCTGATGTTTCTCAGGATCATTGTCTTACCCATTTAGTGTGTATAAGTGAATGGTCTTGCCTCTGTCATGTTTCTCAGTGTTTCTCTTTGCTCTCTCCTCATTGTCCAATCCTCAAATTTTTGCTTTCTTTTTAATTTCGTTATACATTTCTATTTGCAATTCTTCTTTTGAGTTGTATTAGGGGGACTATATGATATTTGCACATGTGGGTCTGGTTTATTTTGCTTATAAGTATGTCTTCAAGTGGCATCCTCATGTGAAGGCTTCAAGTTTATCATTCTTTATGGCTGAGTAATACTCCATTGTATAAAAATACCACATTTTTTCAACCATTCTTTTTTTTTTTTTTTTTTTTCTTTTTGAGACAGGGTCTCACTATGCAGTTCAGGCTGGCCTTAAGCTCACTTTGTAGCTCAGGCTGGTCTCGAACTCACAACAATCCTCCTGCCTCAGCCTCCCGAGTGCTGGGATTACAGGCCTGCGCCACCACGCCTGGCTTTCAACCATTCTTTATGTAATGGGCATCTTTGTTGTTTCCAAGATTTGGGTGTCACAAATCGTGCTGCTATAAACATAGGTACACATATATCCCTATGGTATGATGTTTTCAGTTCCTTTGGGAAAATTCCCAGTAGTGGGATAGCTGGCTTGAATAGGATTTCCAGTTCTAGTTTCTTTTTTTTTTCAGTCCTAGTTTCTTAAGGAGTCTCCACACTGATTTCCATAATGGTTGCATCCCTCTACATTCCCACCAGCAGTGGAGAAGGGTTCCCTTTTCCCCACATCCTCTCCAACATTTGTTGTTTTTTTTTTTTTTGTCTTTTTGAGACAGGGTCTCACTGTGCAGTTCAGGCTGGCCTTAAGCTCACTTTGTAGCTCAGGCTGGTCTCGAACTCACAACAATCCTCCTGCCTCAGCTTCCCGAGTGCTGGGATTACAGGCATGCGCCACCACGCCCGGCTTAATTATCCAAGCTTTCTTTTTTTTTTTTTTCTGGTGGAACCGGGGATTGAACTCATGCCATGCGCTTGCCAGGAAGCACTTATTCCACTGAGTCATCTCCCCGGCTCCAACATTTGTTGTTGGTTGATTCTTTTATGATAGCCATTCTTTCTGGGGTGAAATAGTACCTCAGTGCTGCTTTAATTTGCATTTCATGGATGACTAGTGATGTGGAGCATTTTTTCATATATTTATTTGCTTCTTTAATTTCATCCTCTGGGAAGTGTGTGTTCATCTTGGATGCCCATTTCTGGATTGAGTCTTTAAATTTAGGGGTGCTAATATTTTGTAGTTCTTTATAAATTCTAGAGAGCAGACCTTTGTCTGACTGCTTATGAGTTAGGATTTTTTCAAAATTTGTGGGTTTTCTTTTCATTTTGTTGGTAATTTCTTTTGACGTGCAAAAACTCAAAACAAGGTGGTCTCAGTTGTTAATTCTTTCAAGTGTTTCCCGTGTGAATACATATTTGTTCATGAACTCTTTACCTACCCCTATGTCTTCAAGAGTTCCTCCCACTTTCATTTCCAGGACATTGAGTGTTAAGGTCTTTAATCCAATTTGACTTTAGCTTAGTGGATGGTGATAGACCTGGGTCAAGTTTTAGTTTTTGACATGTGGAGAGTCAATTTTTTCAGCACTATTTGTTGAAGAGGCTATCTTTCTTCCAGTAAGCATGTTTGGCCCCTTTGTCAAAGATCAAGTTGTTGAGTGTGTTCGTAGAGGCCTCTGCATCTTCTAATCTGTTCCATTTGTCCTCAGGTCTATTTTGTTGCCAGTACCATGCTGATTTTATCACAGTAGCTTTGTAGGAGGAGGAATTGTAATGCCTCCTGACTTGTATTTTTGGCCAGGATTGCATTTGCTATTCTAGGTCTTTTATGGTTCCAAATAAATTGCAGGAATGATTTCTCTAGATCTGTGAGGTATTTTGTTGATAGTTTGATAGGGATTGCATTGAATCTGTACAACAATTTTGGGAGTATGGCCATATTCATGATGTTGGTTCTTCCTATCCAGGAGCATGGAATATCTTTCCATTTTCTGAAATCTCTACGATCTCTTTTTTCAGAGCACTATAATTTTCCGTGAAAAGATCTTTAACTTCTTTAGGTAGCTGAATTCCAAGATATTCCATGGAATAAAATATTTCGTGGTGCTATTGTAAAAGGTGTTTGTTTGCCTTAAGCTCGCTTTGTAGCTCAGGCTGGTCTCGAACTCACAACAATCCTCCTGCCTCAGCTTCCCGAGTGCTGGGATTACAGGCCTGTGCCACCACGCCCGCCTTGTAAAAGGTATTGTTTCTATGGTTTCCTTCTCAGTGTGTTTGTTATCTGTGTAGAGAAATGTTACTGACTTTTTTTTGTTTTGTTTTATTTTTGTCTTTTTGAGACAGGGTCTCATTATGCAGTTCAGGCTGGCCTTAAGCTCACTTTGTAGCTCAGGCTGGTCTCAAACAAACAATCCTCCTGCCTCAGCCTCCTGAGTGCTGGGACTACAGGCATGCGCCACCACGCCCGGCTCTCTTACCTATTTTTATTCCTTTTATCTCTTCCTCTTGTCTTATGGCTGTAGCTAATGATTCCAAAACTATATTGAATAGGAGGGGTGATAAAGGACATCCTTGTCTTGTAAGAGTAAAAGATTTCAGTTTTTCCCTGTTATGTTAGAATTATGTTAGCCATTGGGTTGTCATACATGGCTTTTATCAAATTGAAGTAGAGGTTTTCTATTCCAATTTTCTGGAGGATTTTGAATATGAATGAGTGTTGGACTTTGTCAAAAGCCTTTTCTGCATCAATTGAGAGGATCATGTGGGTTTTAGTTTTCACTCTATTGATATACCTTATTACATTTATAGATTTGTGAATATTGAATGATCCTTGCCTCCCTGGGATGAATTCTACCTGGTCATGGTGTATGATCTTCTTGATGATTTGCTGTATTCTGTTTGCTAGGATTCTATTGAGGATTTTTGCATCTATGTTCATGAGTGAGATTGGCCTATAGTACTTTTTTTTAGTTGTATCTTTTCCTGATTTTCATATCAGTATAATACTTGTCTCCAAGAATGATCTTGGGAGAACTGTTTCTCATCAAACAAAGTCAAGGTCTGTTTCAGTTTGTCCTCAACTATTTTTTGTTCTTCTAATTCTGCAAGAAGGGCTTGTTTAGTATATATTTCAACCTTACACTTCTTTTGTAATTTTTTGATTTCTTTTTTGAGAAGCTGAAGTTCTTCCTCACTATAAGGATACATCTCCTGGCACTTATCTTCAGGAAGCAAGATGTTAGGGGGAATATGCAAAATCAACTGCAAAAATAGCTGTTCCATTTTGCCAAAAAGGTTATCAAAATGTCCTTTCATGAAGCAAAGAAACTTCTCTGTGCATTTTCGAATCTGGACTGGGGTAATGTCACAACCTGGAATGCCCTCCAGCTTCTTCAAAATAACCTGTTCAACAGCCTGCATCACTTCAAATAAGTAGTCTTGAAATGCAATGTAGATCCTAAGCATGTAAGTTTGTGGTGTGCAGCCAAAGAACTGGGCCTCATGGGTCATTGGATCCACAGACATCTTGATTTACTTGGCTATCCTCAACTGTGAAAAATCTTAACGGACACAGAGGTGATGAAGCCTACCACAAACTGCTCTTCCTGCCACCTCCTCTCATACAACCACGATCTGTGGCATTTGAACGGCGTAGTTAGTCCTCAAAACTCTAACTGACTTAGCGCCTACGTGAACAAAACAAAGGCCAGAACTGTTTCCTTTTCAATTTCATTGAAGAATTTGTGGAGTGTAAGTATTATATCCTCTGCAAATTTCTTGTAGAATTGAACTGTGAATCCATCAGGACGTGAACTTTTCTTTGTCTGCAATCTTTTTATTACATTTCATATTTTGTTGGCTGTTATTGGTTTATTAAGAGTTGTTCTAGTTTCTTGATACAGTTTTGGTAATTTGTACCTTTCTAGGAATCTGTTCATTTCATCTGTGTCTTCTATTCTGTGAGTGTAAAGATTCTGAAAGTAGCTTTTTTTTTTTTGTGGAACTGGGGCTTGAACTCAGGTCCTTACAATTGCCAGGGATGGCTTATTCCACTGAGCCATCTTCCCAGCCTCAAAGTAGCTATTGACAGTCTTCTGAATTTCCACTGGGTCTGTGGTGATTACACCCTTTTCATTCCTTATAGCTTGTATTTGAATTTTCTTTCCTCTTTTTAATGAGCTTAGCTAGTGACTTATCAATTTTATTTAGTCTTTCAAAGAACCAGCTTTTTTATTTATTGGTTCTTTGAACTGTTTTCTTTGTCTCAATTTAATTAATTTCTGCTCTAATTTTTATGATTTCTTCTCATCTTTGGGCTTTGGGTTTGGTTTGCTGTTCCTTTTCTAGATGTTGGAGGTGCTGCATTAGTGTGTTTATTTGTTCCCATTCTGTTTTCCTAATGTGTGAGTTCATAGCTATGAACTTCCCTTGGAGAACTGCTTTCATCACATCCCATAAATTCCAATAAGTTGTGGTTGAATTTTCATTGAATTGTAGATATTGTTGAATTTCTTCTTTAATTTAACCTGTAACCTATTGATTGCTGAGTAGGGTGTTGTTTAATTTCCATGTATTTAGCGGGTTTTTCTGGTTCCTTTTGTTGCTTATTTGCAGTTTCATTGCACTATGGTCAGATAATATGCATAGGATAATTTCTGTTTTCTTGCATATACCTATGAACCAGTATGTGGTCTATTTTATAGAATGACCCATGTGCAGCTGAAAAAAATGTGTATTCAGCCGTGATTGGGTGGAACATTCTGCGTATGTCCACCAAGTCCATTTGTTCAAGGATCTGGTTCAGTTCTACTACTTTTTTGCTAATTTTTTGTCTAGTTCACCTGTCTTTGTGGGATAAGGGGGTGTTAAGGTCTCCTGTTAAGATTGTGGTACTAGATATTAGCTTTTTCATGTCCATTAAGATTTGTTTTACATAGGTGGATCCTCCTGTGTTTGGTGCATGCATATTTATGAGTGTTACCTCTTCCTGTGGAATTCTTCCCCTAACCAGTATATAGTGTCCTTCTTTATTTCATTTCATCATTCTTGGTTTGAAGTTGAGACTGAGAACAAGATTTTTACCCCTGCTTTTTTCTGCGGTGATGGGGCATGCAGTATTGTTTTCCATCCTTTGACTTTAAGCCTATGAATGTCCTTTTGAGTTAAGTGTGTTTCTTGTATACAGCATATCGTTGGGTTTTGTTTCCTAATCCACTGTGCCAGTCTATTTCTCTTAATTGGTGAATTGAGTTCCATTTACTTTGATGGTTATAATTGAAATGTGTTGACTTATGATTGTCATGTTATTTACCTGCTGCTGTTTGCTCCTTTTTGTCCTGTGTTTAATTGTTTGCCCCATTTAGCGGGTTCCTTCTGTTCTCATTTGTGCTGTTCTCATCATTGTGATTGCTCTTTGGAACATCTTTCAGTAGCCTGTGTAGGGATGGCTTTGTTGTCATGAAATTCTTTAGTTGTCCTTTGTCATGGAGGTATTTCACTTCTCCATCAAACCTGAAAGAGAGTTTTGCAGGGTACAATAGTCTGGGTTGGAATTTGTTTTCATAGAGGACTTGAAGAACTCTGCTCCATGCTCTCCTTGCCTTCATGGTTTGGGAAGAGAAGTTGACTGTAATTCTGATGGGTTTTCCTTTGAATGTGATCTGCTTCTTTTCTCTAGCAGCTTTCAGTATAGTATTCTTGTGTTGAATTTCTGGCATTTTGACTATTATATGTCTCAGTGTGTTTTTAGTTGGGTTAAAGTTATTTGACATTCTGTATGCTTTAGTTATCTGAATGTTAGATTGTTTCCTCATCTTTGGGAAGTTTTCTGTTATTCCTTCTGCCCATATTCTTTTTATATCATTGTATTGACTCCTTCTTTCTCATTGATGCCTATTAGTCTCACATTGTTCATCTCGGCATCATCTTGCAGGTGATGGATTATTTTTTCCTGCATTCTCGTTGTTTTTAAGAGATCCTTTCTCACCTTTTCACTTGCAGCTCTGGCATCTTCAAGATCTGAAACTCTGTCTTCGCTTTCACTCAAAAGGTTTTGTAGACTCGTGATTGATATTTTTAGTTCTTCTATATCTCTTTGACTCTGTTTCATATGTTATATTTCTTTTCTGTATTGCTCATTCAAGGAATCTGTCATATTTATAATTTCCTCTATTTTTTGTTAATGTCTTCTTTAGTGGTAGTTATTAAGTTTTTTACTGCAGAGTTTTTTCCAAATTGGGTTTCCTCTATATATTTCTGTAATTGATTCTCTACTTCAGATGCTATGATTTCAAAGATTTATTTTTTTATTTCAGAAATTCTTTCTTTCTTTTTTTTTTTTTTTTTTTTTTTTTTTTTTTTTTTTTTTTTTTTTTTTTTTTTTTTTTTTTTTTTTTTTTTTTTTTTTTTTTTTTTTTTTTTTTTTTTTTTTTTTTTTTTTTTTTTTTTTTTTTTTTTTTTTTTTTTTTTTTTTTTTTTTTTTTTTTTTTTTTTTTTTTTTTTTTTTTTTTTTT